>ML266000.1:0-65295 GCA_005239495.1 Nicotiana undulata | reverse complement strand
TGAAATACAGTAGGCATGTCAGGAAATAAGCCACAAGTACATATCAGGAGCAGAAATCCAAACAACTACTGAACTAAACAATAAAGCACTTTCAAGGTAAGCCCACCGAACGAAACAATAATCACAAATTCTTAGATCCGTCGTGGCATACGGCTCGCTCCCATAAGGTACCTTCTAAACTCGCCGTGGCGTATAGATCGATCCCATGTGTATATCACAATTATTCCTCAACACTGCCGTGGCGTACGGCCCGATCCCATATATTTCACAATTTCTCAACACTGCCATGGCGTACGGCCCGATCCCATATATTTCACAATTTTTTTCAACTCTGCCGTGGCGTACGGCCCGATCCCATATAGACATAATCACTCTCAAACCTGCTGTGGTGTACGGCCCGATCCCAATATCTTACAGTACTTACTTTCCATAACAAATTCCTTGCCATTCAACAATTTTCCATAAAGTCTCAGAGGAACAACACTATACAAAACATAATCTCATGGTACATATGGCGTCACAATAAATCATATAAAGCATTACAAGGAAAACATATCAGGCATTACGAGAAAAGAATATAAGGCATTACGAGAAAGCATACAAGTCATGATGTGGGCCTAACTACCCAGACATAACAATAATAGCCACTACGTACGGACTCTCGTCACTTGGCTCGTACGTAGCCCCCAAACAATTTACACATAGCATATACATCACCTATCGGGAAAATTCCCTCTTACAAGGTTAGAAAGGAGACTCACCTCGTGTCGGATCTACCCCTCGGACCACAATTGCGCCTGAAACTCCGAACTCCACACCCGAGGACTCTAAACTAGCCAAAAGGTGTAAAATTAAATCAATGCATGCACAATGTGGGAAATTATCTAGTTATTTACTAAAATTGCTATTCTTGAAGAATTCCCAAATTCCAACCCCGGTCCCTCATGATCAAATTCCGAAAATTCTCGAAGGGATCACTCACCCAAATCCTAAGGATCATTAATGTGTTATTTCTACTTGAATTCATGGCCTAAAATGGAAAATCACAATATTCTTAAGAACCCTAAAATCACTACCTAATTCTATGATTTTAGATAATTTAGTAGTGAATTTAACTAGGAATTAGTGTTTGAAACTAGCAAAACAATGGAATTTACTTACCTCAATAACAATGGTGGAAGGTTCCTTGAAGAGCTCTCTAAAAACTTAAGGAGGAAGATGAAAATGGAGGAAATATCCTAAGTCCCGCATTTAATAAAACTGCTCTGGGATTCCTGAACTGCGATCGCGACAAGGGGCACGTGATTGCGAAGGCCAACTGGCCAGACCTCTGCGATCGTGGCAGAGGTCTTGCGATTGCGAAGGCCAACTGGCCAGACCTCTCCGATTGCGGCAGAGGTCCTGCGATCGCGAAGAGGAAACTCACCTTGCCCAGATGCGACTCAATGTGATTGCGAGAAAAGGCTGCGATCGCGAAGGTGTGGAACCCAGACCTCTACGATCGCAATAGGAAGGCTCCGATCACAGAGAACAATCAATAGCCCAGCAAAAATCCTTCTCCGCGATCGCAACCTACTTTCTGCGATCGTAGAGAAAGAAACTAGATAGCAGAAATTTCTTATTTTTCTAACTTATCTCTCTGGGGTCTAAAACACACCCGAGCCCCTCGGGACCCCATCCAAAAGCACCGGCAAGTCTGTATTAATGATACGGACTCGCTCAAACTTCCGCAACATGAAAAACAACAACGAAACTCAAATTTCAATCCCAAAACCAAATTGAATCAAAACTTAAGAACTTGAAATTCTAGAATTCATTTCAATGCACCGTACCGGTCTATACTACTCGGAATGATTTCAAATTTTGCAGACAAGTCATGAATGACATAACGGAACTATCCCCGGTCTCGAAATCTCATTCGGACCTCGGGAACACAAAATCACATTCCAAACCAATTTCAAATTCTATGAGATTTCTTAAAACTTCATTAACTCTAATTTTCCCATTTTGATCTGAAACCCGTCAAATCAAGTCTGTTTCTTACCAAATTTTACAGATAACTTAAATAACACATATTAAACCTGTTCCGGGCTCTTAAATCATAATACGGGCCCGGCAGCACAGGTTTGACACCAAGGTTCATTTCCATTAGCCTTTAATATTTTCATAAAACAATTTTCTTTAAAAATTCATTTCTCGGACTTGGGTCCTCGGAATTTGATTCCGGGCATACGCCCAAGTTCCATATTTTCCTACGGACCTTCCGGGACCGTCAGATCACGGGTCCGGGTCCGTTTACCAAAATGTTGACCAAAGTCAACTTTATTCAATTAATTATCATAAATTCAACTCTTAATCAAGTTTTCACATAAAGGCTTCCCGGCTACGCGCCCGGGCTGTGCACGCATATCGAGGTGAGATTAACGGAGGCTTTCGGGGCCTCGCAACACAGTCACAATTAGATTTACATAAGATGGCCCCTTTTGGGTCATCATAGTAGCGGTCAAAATTCTGTGGACCGCATTTACCATGGTTCAGAGAGTTCACATTGTTTTGCAAGAATGAGAAGGGCGGTCCGCGTTACAATTACATGGCCATGAAAATGTCTCACGCGGATGCAGTGGAACGCGGTCTGTGCAACATCGTCCAACCCAGGTTCAGATGTGATGAAACGCAGATCGCACTCAATATTATGCGGTCGCGAAAGATCAAGCGCGGACGCGATCAGAATTACGCGTCCGCAAAACCTCAACTGGGGTATTTTTGTCCGAAAATTTTGGCTTAGTATAAATAGACCTTTTTGAAAATTATAGGCTAAGTTTTGTTTAGCAGAGCACGTGAACGCCTGGTGTTTCCCTTTTTGAGAAATTTCAGAGTAGATTTACCTTCAAACTTTAGATTTTCATCTTGTACTTGAATATTATGGCTTATATTTCTTCTTTATTTTTGATTTTGCTGTTATTATGAGTAGCTAGACCCCATAGCTAGGGTTGTGGCCCAACCCTAGTGTGCGTATTTAATGGGTCTTGAATTTTAGAGCTTAATTGTTTATGGGTTAGTGATATTTAGCCTAATTCATTCTAGAATTGTAGAATTAGTGGTTACAAACATTGATTCGTGCCTTTATGACTTAGGCTCTTCTTGAGAAAGAGGGACTAAGTCTAGAAAAATTAGGCTAATAAGAAATTGGGGTGAATTCAAGAGATTGATAACCCCAATTAAAGGGTTAAACCTAGAGATAGTAATACCCAACTTGAGCCAATATTATTTGTAATGCATGAACACCCATTCGACTTGAGAAAGCCATATTAGGCAATGTCACTTAAACTACCGAGAGGTATAGAGTGAACACTTATGTGTGATGGTTATATCTCGAACCCAATCAAAAAAAGCTTGCCCAAGATTCTCGATACCCGTTGAATATTCACCTAGGTAGAAGTCACTACCCTAGTGCCTTTTAACACAGGAAAACTTTCACAAAAAATATTGTACTTAGCTTACTCTTAGCATACAATAGTATAAAATTAAAATAGAATCAATCACAAAAATGTTTGGAAGGTGCAATTAGGAACAACACACGCAACTAGATTAGTTAAATACCTAACTCCAAATCAATTAACTCCCTGTGATAATCGATCCCGACCTTTTTGGGTAAAACTGCATCGACCATCCTCGCTACTCTATAGTGGTTTAGGTTTAGCTCCGATCATATATGCATTCATAACATCATCAAGCCTCTAAGGACATCCCATCATATCATCTCAGCCACTGTGGGAAACATCATCAACGTATACCAGCTAATCAGGTGGTGGTGCGTATATAACGTCGTAACCTTTTCCCATATCCCATATCCCATATATATATATATATGTATAACGCTATCTGGTTATGGGTCAATGTACCTGTATAAATGAATGCAATGCATGAGAATTATGTCATAAAATCTCTCGGAATGTCATAAGACCATTATGCCTTTGAGTAATATCATGAAGTAAACGTTTTTCAACTTACGTATTTTTTTGAGATCCATGAGCAGACGATAGAATAATAATACATATGGGAAATCAATAACATAAACATCTTTAGTATTTCTATGAATAGAGTCATTTATGAAAGTTATGCATTTGCTCATTTCGTTTGTATCGTGTAGATCATGCCAAAAGAAAGAAGGGACAACCTTAACATACCTGAGCCAATTATCTTAACAATCCTTCCAACACACGTCAAAACTGGCAAAACATGTCACGCGGAGTAGGGAAAAATCCATATGGTATTCTTCAGAAGATTGCACCGTACTCCCTTAGAATCGCAATTTCACGCTTTATAGAATCAACAACCAACAATCGATTCTCTTAGAATTTGGATGAAATTGTTTTGATTAATTCTCACGATCAGCTCATTCTACTTACACAAGAGATCCAATTTGATTTGTAAGATACGCATGAATTTACATTGCCAAAAACGTGAAGTAACTTTATGGTCTTGCTAATTGTAGAAAGCCTTTGCGTGTGGTCCACTTGGTGGATCATTAAGCCATACTAATCCATCAAGATATGCCATCTAAGAAAAACATAATGAGTCACTTAAATGCGATGGGGTGCTGCCACATAATTCCTTAATTGGCCGGGGGGGGGGTTAATCATTATCCAATAATTCCTTAATTAATTAGGTAATATCCCATTACCCAATAATTAACCAATTTCCCACATAATTAAGAATTATCTCAAATTACTTAAAATATTATTTACTTTTAACATACATTATACACCTTACTACGATTGTTATGTGGTACCTTGTACGGCACTAGTCCATAAATACGGGGCATCATAACTCGGATCGTATTTTATCCCAAATTGTCAAACTTCAATGAAACTCATTTTCTTTAATTCGTTTACCCTCTCACCTTAACGAATTTACTTATTCCTTGTTTGAAATAGCATAATACTTGTAATCCCAAAATAATCTCATTCCCGAACTAATGTCGATTAAGTTAGGACGAAACTTTAACGTAAAAAAATGCGGGATGTAACATCTCATTTCTGAGATTTCATCAATTTATTCATGGCGTACTTTCACGTATGAAAATATGGGGTGAAACAATTGATGCCCTCAAGTGATTGTGTCTATTTAGTGTGTATTACTCGGAAAAGGGTACTGATAACTAGTAATTTGTACTACTAGTTACTCCCGTTTTCTTAGGGTTTTTTAGGCCAATTTGACTCAATTACTCCCACATTTTGATGCATGTTTTTTAAATTGAAGGAATTGAGTTGATATTTGAATATTGATCCAAAACGATCTCAAAAAGGAGCAGTACGTGCAAAATCCCAGAACCCAGTTGAAACGCTGCCGCATTAGCTTTTCCGCTATAGGGTTTGTCACTCCGCTGCAGCGGATTTCACTCCGCTGCCCCTCAAGCCTTCAGAGAGGTGTTTTTGAGGCTATGCTCAGCGCTGACGCGCTATTATTTCTCTATAGCGTTTCATCTACCGTTGCAGCGCCCATTATTACGCTGGACACGTTTTGGGAAGTTCAGAGAGTCAGCAAAAAGTGGGATCCAAGCTTTCGCGGTCAGCGGTAGTTTTCCGCTGCCGCATTCTAGCCACCGTTGCAGCGCTTCAGTAATCCGCTGGGCACAAAAAAGAAGAATCAGAGAGCTACAAGGTCCAAGACCACTTCAGTAGCCATTATTCCGCTACAGCGGAAGCCCATCCGCCGCACCGCTCAGAAATATGCTGGGAGCGAATTCTCCGTAGGGGCAATTTTGTCCAGTATTTTTAGCCTATTATAAATAGATCTTTTTCTCATTTTTTAGGTTATCATCTGTTAGGGGAACACGTGAATAGTTCTTGTTAACTATGTTGAGTAATTTTAGCTTAGATTTCACAATAGTTCTTCAATTTCTATCTTGTAATTTACAATTATGAGCTTAATTGCATCCCCTATTTTAGTTTCTTCTTTAATTATGAGTAGCTAGACCCTTAAGCTAGGGTTGTGACCCAACCCTAGTGTGGGTCACTAATGGGTTTTCAATTTTAAGATGATTTTGTGTATGGGTGTTTGGTATTTAGCCTAATTTGTGCATAAATATCAAATTTAGTGGTTGCAAACACTATTTCAAGCCTTAATGACTAGGGTCACTCTTGAGAAAGATGACCCAAGTCTAAGTCATTAGGCTAACAAGGTTTTGGAGCAAACTCAAGAGATTGATAGCCCCAATAAAAGGGTGAACGCTAGAGATAGCCACACCCGACTTGAGCCAATTTATGTGAATCAATGAAAACACCCAATTGTGCTTGAGAAGGACAATTTGGGTAAAGTCACACATATTACCAAGAGGTAGTGGGTGAGCAACTTAGCATGAGGTTATGCCATTTTCCCACAATTCACAAGGTCATTCTCAATTTTAGACCCTATTAAATACCCGCCTAGGAGGAAGTCACAGCCCTAGTCTCTTTATTAACTGAGAAAATCCTCAAAAAGATATTAGTTAGCTAGTTCATAGTTTCATTTAGACTAAATCATAGCATACTTACAAAAACCTTTTTATGAGTAGTGTAATTAAGAGCATTACACACTACTAGATCATTTAGACACTCAACTCCCACATACATAGCTCCCTATGGAAATCGATCCCGACCCGTTCGGGTAAAAGCTGCTTCTACCCCTGCCTTGATACTCTTTAGTGGTATAGGTGGGCGCCGATCAATTTTTGGTACCGCTTCCGGGGAGTTATAACGGTGTTGACTATCTATTTGAATAGTGGTGTAGAGTGTTTTTCTTTCCTTCTTTTTGTTAACTTGTGTGTTTGAATCAAAACAGGTACTCATGACTGATCCTTTGGACAATATTATTCTGGGGGAGGAGGTATATGACAACGGAGAGGATGAATTGAATCAATCACATCCACCTTCAAGACGGGGCCGACTAGCCAATCTTAATGATGATATTCCAGACCCTTCCCTGCCTCCGCCTCCCAGAGTTGCTCCTCGGGTGCTTCCAAATAAGGGGTATGCAAGTGCTATTGTCCCACCTAGAATCCGGGCGGGCAACTTCCAAATCACAAATGTGATGTTGTTGCTCTTGGAGCAACGTGGATATTTCACGGGAGCTCCCCATAAAAATTCCTACAAGCACTTAAAGGGCTTTGTGGACACATGTTGGGGGAGCAAGCAAAAAAATATCTCGGAGGATGCCTTGAGACTCAAACTATTTCCCTTCTCTCTCTGAGGGAAGGCCCTGGATTGGCTTGAGCGACTCCCCAATCATTCTATCTCTACATGGGATTAATTGGCGGATAAGTTCATTGCCAAGTTTTTCTCCCCTGGGCACATGTCGGCATTAAGATATGAGATATTGGCTTTCAAGCAAGCGCCAAATGATCCTCTACATGAGATTTGGGAACGTTACAGAACTATGGTTAAAGAGTGCCCAAATAATGACATGACAGAGGTCATGATACAACAGACTTTCTACTGAGGCATCAATACCACAAATCAGTGTGTGGTCAACCAACTTGCTGGAGGCAACTTTATAAAGCTGACTTACACTGAGGCATGTGACATCTTAGATGAAATGGCTGACACTTCGTCAGCATGACGGAGTAGAGAAAATGTTCCTCAGGGTGATCCAAGTGTTATCAACCTCAACAAGGAGCTTCAAGACCATGGGCAAGCAATTGTCGATCTTACCACCACCATGAATCAACTTGTTAAAGCGCAGCTTCAACAAATATAAGGGCCGAAGAAAGTGCATGCTTTGGAGGGGTAAATCTTTTGGTGAACAAGCGAAGGCCTCGGGGAAATCAAGTGCAAAACAACAATGACCAATGCGACCAAGGAGTTAGTGGGTATAATCAAGAAGATTCCTATGATGAGCAAAATGAGGATGTAATGTATGCCAACAATTTTCAAGGAAAAGGAACAATCAAGGGAACAACCAAATTTGGAATAATCAAAGGCAAGGTAATTGGAACAATAGTAACAACTCAAGCAATTGGGGGAAAAACAATCAACAATGGGGAGGCAACAACAACAACAATTGGAGCGGGAACAACAACTGGGGTGGAAATGGAAATCGGGGGTCGGGATTTCAAAGGCCCCCGATGTATCAACAACCCAACAATCCACCCCCCTATCAATCATAAGGCCAAGGTTCCTCAAGTAATGATATGGGTAGGATCGAGCAAATGTTCGGATGCTCAACTTGCCTCCCATAACACCTCCATTCGAAATCTTGAAGTTCAAATGGGAAAAATCTCACAAGCCTTGAACACACACCCGAAGGGAGCACTACCTAGTGATACGGTGGTGAACCCCAAGGGTGGGAACAACAACAACAATATCGGTCACACCATGGCGGTGACCACAAGAAGTGGACGAGGTGGTAAGGCTAGTTCTTCAAGCAAAATAGAGTTGTTGGTGATGATGATGACTTGCAAAATGATGAGATCCCGATTGAGGTTGAGCATGTGGTGGAAGATCCAACAACTAGTGATGTGAGGGTCGATATTCATGACCATGAGGAGGAATTGCAAAGTGACGTGAACCCGTCTAGGGAACACGTAATTGACATACCCGAGTCGGTTATGTCGAAAGCAAAGGCACCATTGCCTAGGCCTCCTCCTCCATATCCTAAAAGGTTGGCAAAGAAAAAGAATGAGAGCTAATTCAAGAAATTCATCGACATGATGAAGAGATTATCCATCAATGTTCCTTTGGTTGAAGAACTTGAGAAAATGCCCGGTTATGCCAAGTTCATGAAGGACTTGGTCACAAAGAGACGATGAATGGAGTGCGAAACTATAAAAATGACTCATCAAGTGAGTGCAATAGTGCACTCAATGGCACCCAAGTTGAATACCCCAGGGCATTCACCATTCCTTGTACAATTGGTAGCGCGGATTTTGCCAAGGCATTGTGCGACTTGGGAGCTAGCATCAATTTGATGCCATATTCAGTCTTCAAAACCTTAGGAGTTGGTCAACCTAGGGCTTCCATGCGGCTTCAAATTGCAGATCGATCTATGAAGTGGCCTCTAGGAATCATTGCTGATGTGTTAGTGCGGGTTGACAAGTTCATTTTGCCCGCGGATTTTGTTATCTTGGATTATGAGGTGGATTATGAAGTTCCTATCATCTTGGGAAGGCCATTTCTTGCAACGGGGAAGGCCTTAGTTGACGTGGAGTTCGGTGAGCTCACCTTCCGGGTGGGCGATGAAAAGGTCATTTTCCACGTTTGCAAATCAATGAAGCAACCCAATAGCACGGAGGTATGTTCTTTCATGGACCTTGTCACCGAGGTCATTATTGATAAAACAAGCTCAATGATAAATGTTGAAGACCCCGTGGAAGCAGCTTTATTGAATCATGATGATATTATAGTGGATGACTTGATCAAGTGTACCAATGCTCTACAAGGCATGGGTTCTTATTCATATGGTTCTCGAAAGTTATCCTTGGCCATGGGGAATCGAAAAACTCCTCCGACAAAGCCTTCGATTGAAGAGCCACCTACCTTGGAGTTGAAGCCACTTCCACCACACATCAGGTATGAATTTATGAGTCCTTCTCGTACTTTACCTGTTATACTTTCATCTTGCCTAACCAAATTGCAGGTAGACTCTACTCTCAAAGTGCTAAAGAGGAGGAAGAAGGCCATAGGTTGAACACTTGCTGATATTCGGGGAATAAGCCCCGCATTTTGTATGCACAAGATCATTCTTTAGGATGTAGCAAAGCCTTCCGTAGAACACCAACGGAGGCTAAATGAGGCAATGCAAGAGGTTGTCAAGAAAGAGATAATCAAGTGTCTCGATGCTAGGGTCGTCTACCCAATCTCTGATAGTGCTTGGACTTATCCAGTCCAATGTTTTCCAAAAAAGGGTGGCATGACCGTGGTACAAAATGACAAAAATGAACTTATTCCAACAAGGGCAGTCACTGGTTGGTGGGTATGCATGGATTATCGCAAATTGAACAGGGTGACCCGCAAGGATCATTTCCCTTTGCCTTTCTTGGACCAAATGCTTGACAGACTTGCGGGGAGAGATTTCTATTGCTTCTTGGATGGGTATTCAGGCTATAACCAAATCTTGATAGCTCCAGAAGACCAATAAAAGACAACCTTTACTTGTCCCTATGAGACATTTGCTTTTTCCATGATGCCTCTTGGATTATGCAATGCACCCGCTACATTCCAGCGGTGCATGATGGCAATTTTCACTGATATGGTTGAAGACTTTCTAGAGGTATTCATGGATGATTTCAGCGTGGTAGGGGACTACTTTGATGAATGCTTGAAAAATCTTGATAAAGTCCTTTCCCGTTGTGAAGAAACCAACATAGTGCTCAACTGGGAAAATCCTCACTTCATGGTTGAAGAGGGGATAGTTTTGGGCCACAAAATCTCAAAGCATGGAATTGAAGTAGACAAGTCCAAGATTGAGGTCATTTCCAAACTTCCTCTTCCGACCTCGGTGAAGGGACTCCGTAGCTTTCTTGGGCATGCAGGGTTCTACCGGCGTTTCATAAAAGACTTTCGAAGGTGGTGAATCCTCTTTGCAAGCTATTGGAAAAAGATGCCAAGTTCCACTTTGATGAAAATTGTATGAGCAAGCAAAAGCTAACTACCACGCCAATTATCACCGTGCCGGATTGGAGCTCTCCTTTTGAGCTAATGTGTGATTCTAGTGATGTGGCAGTGGGGGCGGTTCTAGGCCAAAGGGTGAACAAAATATTTCACCCCATCTACTATGCAAGCAAGACCATGAACTCCGCCCAAATGAACTACACCGTTACCGAAAAAGAGTTGTTGGCTATAGTATTTGCAATGGAGAAATTCCGGACATACCTTATGGGAGCCAAGGTGATAGTTCACACCGACCATGTGGCGCTCCGGTACTTAATGATGAAAAAGGATTCCAAGGCTATACTTATGCGGTAGGTGTTATTGCTTCAAGAGTTTGATTTGGAGATCGTTGATAAGAAGGGGAGTGAGAACCAAGTTGCCGACCATCTTTCCCGTTTGGAAGAGCAAGGGAGGCCAAGTGATGGCCTTGAGATTAATGATAGCTTCCCGGATGAACAACTTCTCTCCGTCTCCATGCATGATATTCCATGGTTCGCGGACATCGCAATTACATTGTCACCGGTGTTGTCCCGTTTGAGCTCTCTTCTAACCAAAGGAAGAAGCTTAGACGGGATGCATGGATTATTATTGGGATGAACCGTATTTGTTCAAGATATGCAATGATGGTGTCATTTGGCGGTGTGTGCCCGAAGAAGATCAAGGGTCAATTCTTAAGTCGTGCCACTCCTAACCTTATGGTGGTCATCATGGAGGGGCAAGGACCGCTTCAAAAGTCTTAAGTTATGGTTTTTTTTGGCTACTTTGTACAAAGATGCTAGTGAGTTGGTCAAGAGGTGTGATGAATGCCAAAGAATGGGCGGCATATCCAAGAAAGATGAAATGCCTCTCACTACAATTCTTGAGGGGGATATCTTCGATGTTTGGGGAATTGATTTGATGGGGCCCTTTGTTAGTTCATGTGGAAACACCTACATACTTGTGGCGGTGGACTGTGTTTCGAAATGGGTTGAAGCCATAACTTTTCCCAACAATGAGGCTCGAAGTGTGGTTGGTTTTCTAAAGAAGAATATTTTCACAAGATTTGGGACACCCCGTGCCATCATCAGTGACAGGGGTTCTCATTTTTGCAATAGGTTCTTTGATTCATTGCTAGCCAAGTATGGAGTTAATCATTAAGTATCTACTCTGTACCATCCTCAAGCAAGTGGCCAAGTTGAAGTGTCTAATCGTGAATCAAGAGCATTTTGGCCAAGGCAGTGAATGTTAATCGGACTGATTGGTCCCGGAAGCTTGATGATGCTCTTTAGGCTTACCGAACTACCTTCAAAACACCTATCGGTATGTCTCCTTACCAGTTGGTGTATGGAAAGGCTTGTCATCTTCCAGTGTAATTGGAGCACACGGCACTATGGTCATTAAAGAAGTTGAACTTTGATAACAACACGATAGGGGTCCGAGAACTACTAAAGAAAATCAAGAACACATGCGGAAGCTAAAAGAAAAATAAAGAAACAAAAAAGACGGAAAATTAAAGATAGATTGAATTCAAGAAAGAGTTTCTTGAATTCAAGAAGTCTATTATTGGAGTTGAATCCTAACAACAACAATTAGCTAACAAAGAACTAATCGTCTTTGGTAGAGACTTAAAAATAATAAATAGATTGTGAAACCCGACCCTTTAGAATAACAAGAACAACAATAAGCCTAAATTTATAACCTTTCTTGAATACCTAGAAGTGATCTAAGATCTCGAAAGAATTTAATCTTACCACCTTAAGTTGAGTCTTGAAGATTGAAGAATAAATCCAAGAGTAGCCACATGCAAGAGTGCAAGAAAAATCTCACAATTTTTATTGATATTGTCTAAAATAATCTGAAGTCTAAAAATAAAGAAGACACCCTTTATATAGAGAGGGGTCATGAAATTGTACCTAAAAACAAGGAAATAAAGTCCTAAACTACTTTGGACAACAAGTCCAACTACCTTAGGAAAAGAAAAATACTAGGAAGCAAAAACCAAGACATTCTTGGAAAATACTTCCAACAATCTTAGGAAAGGAAAACATAACCTTAACTAACTAGGAAAGCAATAAATATAGTCCCCTAATATCTGGAAATATGTCCCAAACCAATCTTGTATAGAATCATGAAAATCTGGAAATCTTGAAGAAAATTGGCAAGCAACTAGGCACCAACTTGCACTCAACATCTAGCACGACTATTGTACCCTTCTTGGACATCAAGTAAGTCCTCTTCATGCTATAAAAACGTGGCTTTATGTAGGACTTCTTGCGCTGCAAGTTTGGACACATTTTAGGTGCTAAATTGGTCCACCGGTGGCCTGATTTGGACCTTCTTCAGAGGATGTTTCTTGGGATCTAATCCACCTCTTCTTGGATATGAATTTGGGACATAAAATAATTATAACACATATATAACTCATATCCTTTCCTTAAGCTCTTCCTCCCAATTAACAACTTCTTTACTTGCACTTGATGTCTAATGACCTTGTTTGGCAACATTTAGCTTGACATCCTGTTAAAGGCCATATTTGAGATTCCAAAGCCTCATTTTTGTCCTTGAACAGATTTGAGCTTCCTAGGATGCTATCATTCCCCTCTTCTTGAAGAAAATTCGTCCTCGAATTTCAACCTTGCAAGAAAAAGAAAACATGCACTAGTAAATGACATCCACTAATCTGAAAAAATGGTAGGAATAAAACAAGATAGTGACCATATGTCCACTTAACCCAATTAAGCCTAATAGGTGTAAATACTACCTTATAAAGCATATGGACATCATCACCTCAATAAAATTTATGCCTACTTAGATTTTCAAATAAAAATCTCTCTCAGATGCACTATATAATGAAATTTGCAATGCGATCTTGTCTATAAGGTAGTCCAAATATGTGCACGCAAAAGAAATTACAAAATATTGGCCATGCAACCATTTAACACAATTATCTCCGCCACATGTATCAAATACGACACTTTTATGATATAGCCAATTATCAATTATAAATCCCATGGATTCTTCTACACGTAAGTTATTCAAAGAAACACATAAATTCTCAGAAAGGTCAGAAAAACCCATAAATTCTAAAATGAAATATTCAATACATCCAAGCTCATGGTTATAACTTTCCCCAATAATATTCGCAACACCAATGAATTCTACATAATTGCTCAAACTGTCACAAAAAGAGTCATATATAGATCCATGAAAGAGTATTTGATCACTAATGTCACAATAATCATGCATATCCTCTTTACTAGAAGCAACCACTTTTACAGCCTCACAATAAATATGACTAGAGGAATGTCTTCCCATCGAACAACAAAACTCACATTCTAGCAATTTATCACATGAAAACTCATTAGGCACTTGAATAAGAGAAGAAAGAATATTTAACTCATTAGCAAGCGTTTTCTCATAAATTTCATGCCTCTTTCCACCAAGTTGGAATGCATAATCATTTGTTTCATACTCAATTTCAAAAGTAAGCAAATTACTCTTGCACTTGAACTTAGATATTATAGTTAATGACTTGATATGCATCAAAATATTATCATCCACAAAAATTATAAAATCACCAACATAAGAAATAAAAGTATAGCTCATTACCTCCAAAAATACCTTAGGTATTCTAGAAAGGTCAAGAATGTGAATAACCCAATTATACATATCATACTTGGACTTATTTATTAATGGAAAAACATCACCTTTTATTCTTTTATGCAATGACTTTAACTTAGCAATGCCTTTAGGGAACTCCATGTTGTAAACCTGTAAATAAGAATCAAAATAGACAAAAGGCTCAACAACAAAGAAATTAACCAAGATTTTATTATCCATCATCCAATAAGAATTGATTTCGCTAAATTCATGTTGGAATCCAATTGGATCCTTTGCTACCATCCCTTGTGCCTCACCTCTCCTTTCAAAAGGTCTTTCCACATATGGTTGCACAAAATCACAAGAACTAAAACAAGAAAGAGTTAATGGGTTAGGAAGTAAAGAAATTTTTTTCTTGCTTTCACTCTCTTTGGCTTTTATCACAAGACTAATTTTTTCCTCACCCTTAGCTTCTTTTCTCTTACTAAAGTTTTTTTCTTTTTCTTCACTCAATTTCTCTTGTTTCTCTACCTCGCATCTTTTTTCTATCTCATGGCCTTCTCTTTTCTTTCCTCTCAAGCTTACTATTTTCCCTCCTTGACATCCCACTCTCTTCACTCAACACAACCTCTCCTTTTTTTTCTCTCTTGGGATGTCAACATGCACTCCCTTACTCCTCTCATTCTTTTCTCTCTCATATTTTTACATTATTTTCGTCTTCACAAATTTGTGAGGGAGTCAAAGGCCCAAGAATGAGTTTCTTCCCGTTAACCTCAAAAGAGTATCTATTTTTTTCCATGCTATATGAAGCTCTTCTGTAGACATACCATGACTTTCCCAACAAGATATGATAATTATTCATGGGAATTACATCACACCAGATCGCATCCTCATACCTTCCAATAGAGAATAGTAATAACATTCTTTTATCTACCTTTACTCCTCTCAATATGTAGGGCGCAATATGTTCAACACAAGGCAGGTTCAATTTTTCAACCATATAGGAGCTAATTGAGTTATAGCCATATTCTTTGTCAATTCTAAGGGCACAAATCGCGGACATCACTTTAGCTCTTGTTTGAAAAATAACTTTACCATTGTCTTCCTTCCATTCGCTATACTGTAAGTTTGACTTTTCAAGTTGTTGAGTATAGCTCGCCTCCTTTCATGATAAGTACCTGTTTGAAACATCTTGAACAAAGATTAGAAGAATTATGTATCTCTCAAGTTTGATTTTTCCTTCTAATACTCTCACTTCTCTTTTGTTTTTCCACTCAAAGCAACTCTTGGTCGTTAATCTTTAAATTTATTAATAAACCTAACAAGTAACAACCATTTAGTGATAAAATTAAGGAGTTAGAAAAGAAAAAGGAAAGTGGAAGACCAAACCTAGAAAGAATAGGAATTGGTTAGTTTAAAAAGAAAAAGGAAAAAATTTTAAAAACCCAAAACCCATAAGAAAAGGGAAAGAAGTTACCTTAATCTTCAAGAACCTAATCCTTTTTTCTTGTTTTCTTTCTTGACTTGGAAACCAAACAACTATTCACTCTTTTTTTTTGGCTGATTTTTTTCTTTTTATTTTATTTTCGTTTTTATTTTTATTTATTTTTTCTTTTTATTTTTTTGCTCAAGAACCTCCCAAGATTATCAAGATTAAAATATTGATTAGCCTATGCTCTGATACCACTTGATAACAACACGATAGGGGTCCGAGAACTACTAAAGAAAATCAAGAACACATGCGGAAGCTAAAAGAAAAATAAAGAAACAAAAAAGACGAAAAATTAAAGATAGATTGAATTCAAGAAAGAGTTTCTTGAAATCAAGAAGTCTATTCTTGGAGTTGAATCCTAACAACAACAATTAGCTAACAAAGAACTAATCGCCTTTGGTAGAGACTTAAAAACAAGAAATAGATTGTGAAACCCGACCCTTTAGATTAACAAGAACAACAATAAGCCTAAACCTATCACCTTTCTTGAATACCTAGAAGTGATCTAAGATTTCGAAAGAATTTAATCTTACCACCTTAAGTTGAGTCTTGAAGGTTGAAGAATAAATCCAAGAGTAGCCACACGCAAGAGTGCAAGAAAAATCTCACAATTTTTATTGATATTGTCTATAATTATCTAAGTCTAAAAACAAAGAAGACACCCTTTATATAGAGAGGGGTCACGAAATTGTACCTAAAAACAAGGAAATAAAGTCCTAAACTACTTTGGACAACAAGTCCAACTACTTTAGGAAAAGGAAAATACTAGGAAGCAAAAACCAAGTCATTCTTGGAAAGTACTTCCAACAATCTTAGGAAAAGAAAATATAACCTTAACTAACTAGGAAGGCAATACATATGATCCCCTAATATATGGAAATATGTCTCAAACCAATCTTAGATAGAATCATGAAAATCTGGAAATCTTGAAGGAAATTTGCAAGCAACTAGGCACCAACTTGCACTCAACATCTAGCACGACTATTGTACCCTTCTTGGACATAAAGTAAGTCTTCTTCATGCTATAAAAATGTGGCTTTATGTAGGACTTCATGGGCTGCAAGTTTGGACACATTTTAGGTGCCAAATTGGTCCAACGGTGGCCTGATTTGGACCTTCTTCAAAGGATGTTTCTTGGGATCTAATCCACATCTTCTTGGACATGAATTTGGGACATAAAAAAATTATAACACATATATAACTCATATCCTTTCCTTAAGCTCTTCCTCCTAATTAACAACTTCTTTACTTGCACTTGATGTCTAATGACCTTGTTTGGCAACATTTAGCTTGACATACAGCTGCAAATCTTAGAGTTGATCACCTTAATGAGCTAGATGAGTTCAGATTCCATGCATATGCTAGATCTTCTTTGTACAAAGATAAAACGAAGTACCTGCACGAAAAATATGCCAAAGACCGGGAGTTCAAAGTGGGAGACTTGGTGCTTCTTTTCAATTCTAGGCTTCGTCTCTTCCCGGGTAAACTTAAGTCCAAGTGGAGTGGCCCATTTGAAGTGGTATCGGTTACACCTTTTGGTGATCTTATTCTCAAAAACAAGAATGGGGAGATTTTTCGTGTGAATGGGCACCGGGTCAAGCATTATCTGGGTAAATTTGAAGATAGCCACGTGGTGGCTTTGATGAAATTCCTTTGAACATGGTAAAATGCGCCGTGCCGCGATGTTAAATCAGGCGCTTCTTGGGAGGCAACCTAAGTGTTTCATTTTCTTTCTTTTTGCTTATTTTTGGTAGGATAGATTTTTTGTGAACTAACCAGTTGTGAAGTTGATGTAAGACTTGGCGGATGCAGTGCAGGTGAAAATATGGGAAGTGAACAAAATGGGGAGAATTTCGCTGCAGTAGTCCAAAAATTTACTGACAGCGCTGCAACGAAAAATGACCGCTGACAGCGGTCCATTTGGCCCCAAATTAAAGCTCTCTAAATCTCAACAACACTGCAGCGTTCAAATTTTCGCTGTCGCGAAGTGCATTCAGCTGCATCGTCAATAATTCCGCTACAGCGGTGAAGTCTAAGACTCAGCAAATCCAAAATAGCAAAGCGCGCTCAGCGGTAAAAACCCGTTGCCGCGCTAGGTAAGGCATTCGTGGGTCCCACACCGTTAGTATATATACTAAGGGACCTCCATTTTTCCCCTTTTTTCGCTCATTTTCTTACCACACCAACAAAATTACTGCTCAGTACTTTTTCACTATTCATCCAAGACTTTTGATTTCATCTCTTTTCATCATTCATTTTCATTAATTACTGGTATGTTCTCGTGATTTATTTTTAGTTTAGTGTTTGTTCTTAGTTTTAGATTGTTTTATTGTATTTTTTTCTTTTGTTTGCTCCTTGTTTAGACTTAATTCAACCCTAATCACTGAAATTGCATCATCAATGTGTGTTCTAATTTTGGGGTAATGATTTATGGGCACCTATGTGGGTAAAGGTTTCTTCATATTGATGTTTTTTTGAAATTTTTTGAAATTTTGTTAAACCCTAGCCCTCAGTGCGCTGTTATGACATCTTCCGCTGCATCGTTTCAATATTTCGCTGACAGCGGAGGTCCCAATCCTCAAAGTTGTCAAGACCAGGAATCCGCTGCAGCGGTCAAAAGTCTGTTGATAGCGGTCCTGTGTTACGATGCAGTGGTAAAAAATATGTGGTTCGCGTTTCTTAAGTTCAGAGAGTTTACTCTCAGATGTTCTCCAGTTTCACTGCAACGGCCATATTTCCGCTGTCAGCGGTGGCCAAACGTTGTAACGGTCCAGTTTTCCGCGGTCCACATTTTCAAGATTCAGAGAGGGGTAGTCTGATCCCCCAGTTCCGCTGGAGTAGTCAAAATTCCGTTGTCGGCGGTGACCATTCAGCTGTAGCAGTCCTTTTTCCGCTGACAGCGGATTGCTTATCTGTGCAGTGTTTCATTCTTTGCTTCTTAGTGAGTAGCAAAGAAGGGTAGGGTTTAAAGTTTAGGGTTTTCACTTCCACGTCCCAGCTCGTCGAAGCTACCGCGTATCGATTGAAATTTCCCTCCTCAGCCGGAGGCGGAACCGGCTCCCCCTGAACCATCCTCGGAAGAGTAAGAAAGGAGAAGGGAACGGTAGTTTTTAATTGGTACTCATGTATAATGTATTAACAATGTTTGTGAAATGTTTGCAGATAATGGTGAGATCAAGGGGAGGACCTGACAAGCAACCCGGGAGAGGCGACCCTTCAAGGGGTCGAGGCAAAGGAAAACAACAAAATTCTCTGGGTCCAACACAAGCTATTGGAAAGAAACAAAAAAGTAAAAGAACAAGTCCTTCAGAATTAGAGTCTAGTGAATACTTTCCCTCTCGGGAAGCTTCGGAGGAACAGAGTGGAGCAGCTTTAGCAGCTGCATTATCAAAGCCAAGGAGACTCATCAACGAGCCCACTATCTCTGAGTCTTCTGATGACTCCTCTGGTCATTCAACCACTCCTCCCGAGGGCACAGGTGCAACAGCCCATTCAGCAGCCCAATCAGCATCTTCTCCTTCCATCAACCTCGAAAGCTCAGATGAGGGTCCTGATGATGGAATGGGTGGAGACACTCAAGTATAGACTGCTGGTATTCTCAGGACTACAAACCCATTAGTGTGGCAGGACCGGTTTGTCTCTGAACCGGCCTACCACCAGTTTAGAGAATGGTGGCCCCAGAGATCTCTCATCCCAGAAAGGCCTTTCATCATCAAAGACCACCTACCCCTCCACCCCAATGAGAAGAAGTAGTTTCTAGAAAGGCAGGGGTGGGACCTCTTTAATGCTAAAGTAGTTGATTCCATTGAATACGTGGTGAAGGAGTTCTATACAAATGTGGCATTTACCAAAAATGACACATACCTCACCAAAGTTCGCAACCAGAAAATTTTGTACAATGGAAAAGCTCTTAATGACTATGCGGGTTTAGAGGATAAAGATGAGACTCGGTACTTGGAGAAGGTGAATATGAAAGATTTGACTCGCCCATGGTTGGCTTCAGTCATAGCTATCCCAGGGACTACACCGGATTGGTTGCTTGCAGGCACCCCCATCAAAAGGAACACATTGAATTTTGAGGCCAGGGGATGGGCCACATTTGTTTGCAGTAGGATAGAACCAATACTCCATGAAAATGATATGCCCCTCTCAAGGGCAGTGATAGTGGGTGCTATTATGGACAGTATCCCGATTAACGTCGGGAATATCATGTGCAGGGTGATAGAGCGGGTTGTGAAGAAGAATGAGGCCTCCTATCCTTTTCCCCATTTCCTGACTATGTATTTCCGTGACAACGAGGTTGAGGGGAGGGATTTAGATACGTTTGTGAAACCCCGAACTTCTTTCTCTTGGTACAGTTTGAAGGGATCAGACAACCCCAAGCTAAAAGGGAAATTCTCCACCTCTACAGCCCCTGGTACTTCCACAACCATAGAGCCTTCTGTTGCTGCTGAAGGATCCATTGCTTCTGAGGGGCCCACTAATGCTGCTGTCCATGATCCTCCATCAGATCATGTTATGCCCATACCATTCTCAGTGCCATCATCATCCACCTATCCTCAGACGACCCTGAAAGTGTCTCAGACTCTAGTTGGTATCACCAACTGGCTGCAGGTAGCTTCCTCTAAACTTAATGACATTTCTTCTACAGTTGCAGCCCGGCTAGTTCCGGGTCCTGTTGCACTGCCTCCTAGTTTGGAGGAAACATTGAAGAGCGTGGTAAATAACCAAAAGAAAATCATGGAGACACTGACAAAGAAACAAGAGGAGATAACGTATTGGGGCAAGTATGTGAAGAAGATGAAAAAGGCCCAGGATGATATGAAGAAGGTACAGAAGAAGACGCAAGAGACTCAAGCTGCTTTGGTGAAGGAGGTGGCAAAGGTCGCTGCTGCGGGGGACATCCCCCTTGATCTTTTTCTAGGAGAGTCAGGGCCCACTGACTAGGCTACACATGTTGATGAGGCAGACCTTCCACCAGCTCCAGTTCGTAGGAGTGAGATTCAGCTAGAGGAGCCCTAGGGTCAGACATCCATGCAGCCACAGGACCCTGCTATCACCACTAGCACAGTGCCTTCTTCATCAGCCCCAGTTGATCCTACACCTATGCAGCATGAGGCACCATAGGGAGTTTCCTCTTACTCTCTCTCACCCCTCTCCCCTGATCTATGTTTTTGGTTGGTTAGTATTGAGGACAATGCTAGTTTTTATTGGAGGGGTTGGCCTCTACTTAGTAGTTGATAATTTCAGACAATTTGATGATTTTGGGTTGTAATAATTGTTAATAATCTTTTTCTTTTTATTATTTACATTCCCGTACTTTTATATATTCAGATTCCCTACCCTATTATATGTATATATTCACCCCATACTGTAAATATTCATTTCTGATTTTCGTATTTTATATTTTATAACTTCTTTAGCTTTTTCCATTTGTAGTCTAACTTCTTATTTCATTTAGTAGCTTCTTTTTAATTTGTAACTTCTTCTTTTCCTTTTGCGCTATCAATAAGCCCCTGGTTTTCTTGAGGCCACGGTTCTTTCCAGGGGTGGAAATTGTGTGAACCGGGTGTCTCTTCCCTACAACAAACGGTGTGACGACCTTCTTAAGGGATTGAGTTAGTTTTCCATTTTTCTTTTTTGTTTTTGTTTCCTTTTGTTTCAGTAGTAGTGAATAAACGTGATTTAAATAAAGCTTCACTTGGCACCAACAGACTTACCTTTGACCTCATGGTTAAAGACATAATACAAATGAGGCTAGTTCTAGTTGTGACCCCTTAGAGTCTTGAGTTGACTGAAATTGTCGTCAGGTGGTGTATATGGCCATATTGGAGTTTTCAATTTGAACCAAGATTGTTGTGGGCCCTCGACTCGATACTCTTTAGTAATCCTGAGGTTTGTGAGGTGAGGTTTGAAATGTCATATCCCGAGTGACGTGCCTAAAATTCTAGAACTTGCCCCGAGTGTTTTTCTAGGCGAAATCATTAGTGAGATCGACTTGTGAGATGATCATAGGCCTTCCTTGACTCCCTACTGAAAGTGAAAGACCTCTTTAGCCTACCTTGGCAAGATCCCTAGTCAACCCCTTTTGAGCCTGAGCCGAATTGTTCAAGAACCATATTGTAAACCTTCATCCGTTCTCTAATGCTCCTCTCTTGGCACCCATTCTTTCCTTGAGCACTCTTGACAAAGAATAGGATAAAATCATAAGTTTGGGGGAGAGATGAGGAAATTCATAGTGATGAAAGGCTTGGTGATAGAAAAAACGGGCCAAAGAAAAGGTTGAAAAGCAAGATGAACCAAAAAGAAAAGAAAAAGGGTGAGAGGAAAAGAAAAAGGAAAGCAAAAATTTGAAAAAGAGGTTGAAATGATGGAAAAGAAAGGAAAAGGGAGGAAAATGAGCCCAAAGTAAAAGAAAGAGTGACTATGAGTCTCTCTAAGTTCCCCAAGGAAAATGTGTGACTCAAAGAGTCAAGAGTAAAATGTGCAAAAATGTGAAAAATTGGAGTGCTTAAGGGAAGGTTTTCTACCAAAGTTCATCATGACCAAATTTGATCCAAGAAGCCTCCATTACATCCTGACAAAGCCCTATAAGATCTCAAGTTTAGTGAGCTTACATTAGCGGTGATTTGCACGAGGGGCAAGCTTATGGTACTTAAAGCCGAACTTGAGGCGTTCATTTGAGAGTGAAGAGAGCACCCCATGATAAACCCAATTTTGAGAGTTCAATCTTTTTGGTGAGGTGAGCCCAAGGAAAGTAGAGGAGGAAGAGTCTGGGATCCACAGTGATTGAGGTGAAAGAGAGATGCTCTATGACGACCTTAGTTAACTCTTGAAGCTTTAGTGTCACACTAGATCTAGTGAGCTAGAAAATCATTGCATAACTTTGTCAATAATTCATTTGTGTTGAGGGTAATTGTTTGTCCCAATTGAAGTTTGATGAATCACATCTTAATGGATGAAATACTTTCTCTTTTCTTGTTAACGGAGGTGGGAGTTATTTTGTTTGCTTGAGGAAAAGCAAAGACTTAAGTTTGGGGGAGTTGATAACTAGTGATTTGTACTACTAGTTACTCCCGTTTCTAAGTTTTTTAGGCCAATTTAACTCAAATACTCCCACATTTTGATGCAAGTTGTTCAAATTGCAGGAGTTGATATGTGAATATTGATCCAAAAGGAGCAGGACTTGCAAAATCCAAGAACCCGGCTGAAATGCTACCGCGTTTGCTTTTTCGCTGCAACGTTTGTCACTCCGTTGCAGCGAATTTCTCTCTGCTGCCCCGCAAGCCAAACTTCAGAGAGGTGTTTTTGAGGCTATGCTCAGCGCTGACCGCGTTATTATTCTGTTGCAGTGTTTCATCTACTGCTGCATCGCCCATTATTACGCTGGACACGTTTTGGGAAGTTTAGAGAGTCAGCAAAAAGTGGGATCCAAGCTTTCGTGGTCAGCGGTAGTTTTCCGCTGCCGCATTCTAGCCACCGCTGCAGCACTTCAGTAATCCGCTGGGCGCGGAAAAGAAGAATCAAAGAGCTGCAAGGTCCAAGATCGCTGCAGCAACCATTATTCCGCTGTAGCGGAATCCCATCCGCCGTAGCGCTCAGAAATATGCTGGGAGCGAATTCTCCGTAGGGGAAATTTTGTCCAGTATTTTCAGCCTAGTATAAATAGATCTTTTTCTAATTTTTTAGGTTATCAGTTGTTAGGGGAACACGTGAATAGTGCTTGTTGACTATTTTGAGTAATTTTAGCTTAGCTTTCACAATAGTTTTTCAATTTCTATCTTGTAATTTACAATTATGAGCTTAATTTCATCCCCTATTTTAGTTTCTTCTTTAATTATGAGTAGCTAGACCCTTAAGCTAGGGTTGTGACCCAACCCTAGTGTGGGTCACTAATGGGTTTTCAATTTTAAGATGATTTTGTGTATGGGTGTTTGGTGTTTAGCCTAATTTGTGCATAAATATCAAATTTAGTGGTTGCAAACACTATTTCAAGCCTTAATGACTAGGGTCACTCTTGAGAAAGATGACCCAAGTCTAAGTCATTAGGCTAAAAAAGTATTGGGGCAAACTCAAGAGATGGATAGCCCCAATAAAAGGGTGAACGCTAGAGATAGCCACACCCGACTTGAGCCAATTCATGTGAATCAATGAAAATACCCAATTGTGCTTGAGAAGGCCAACTTGGATAAAGTCACCCATATTAACGAGAGGTAGTGGGTGAGCAACTTAGCATGAGGTTATGCCATTTTTCCACATTTCACAAGGTCATTCTCAATTTTAGACCCTATTAAGTACCCGCCTAGGAGGAAGTCACAGCCCTAGTCCCTTTATTAACTGAGAAAATCCTCAAAAAGATATTAGATAGCTAGTTCATAGTTTCATTTAGACTAAATCATAGAATAATTACAAAAAACTTTTTTATGAGAAGTGTAATTAAGAGCATGACACACCACTCGATCATTTAGACACTAAACTCCAACAACATAGCTCTCTGTGAAAATCGATCCCGACCCGTTCGAGTAAAAGCTGCTTCGACCCCTGCCTTGCTACTCTTTAGTGGTATAGGTGGGCGCCGATAAGGTACATATTTAGGTAGTTGTTGAACAACATCACTCCAAACATATGTGAGGAATAAGTAGAGAGTTTAAGGGTGGGATTAGGAATAACGAAACCTTGGTGCGATCATAGTGAGTGGCAAACTATTTCCAACTAGCATCGTTCGGAAGAATACGTCTAGTAAATTGTGGTTGTTTCTTGAAAGAGAATTACGACACCCCAAGTACTCACGGTCAGTATAGAATACTTAGGCGAAATTATAAGAGACATCGCGGAAAGGATTCAGACAATTGGGGAAGTCACAACTCTGGACCTCTCCTTAATCTTGTCTCCAACCCTTAGTATCTTTAGTTGTTAATTTACTATTTTAGTTTGTTAGTTAATTAGTTAGACATAAGAATCTCAATATTTATAACATATGAATTGCTCGAACCTGTATTCTAAGTGATCGTGAGCAGTTGTAGCTAAACCTTAGTTTTCTGTGCGATTGACTCCGAAATCCTAGACTGGATTATATTTTTAACGACCGCTTAGTTCTTTTTATAAGGCATAGTTCAGCGTGATCAAATTTTGGTGCCGTTGCCGGAGAATTAACGGTATAGTTGTAGGTGTAAATATTGCTTGGTTCCAAGTTTGAATTTTTAATTTATTTTTTCTTGTTTCTTTTTTTACTTGTTGATTCGAGAAACATGAAATCTTGGAGTTATGGAAGTTTTAATTTTGGTAATTCTACTTTTGATCTTCCTTATCCTCCCCACCTCCTTATGATGACGATTCTAATTTTTCTTGTGAAATTAATAGAAACAAAGAACCTGGGAATTATGATCGAAAGGAGATCATGGGTATGTTTAAATGCCTTGTTGAACAATATGATGAGTAACCACTGAAGATACAAAGGCAAGAGGCAACTATTCAAAATTTGGAGACTCAAGTGCGTCAACTAGTTGAACCTTGTAAAATATAACAAGCTAACATTGTGGATATTAGCCAAGAAAAGCACGAATTAGCAGCAGAAATGCCATTATAATGGAGGAGTTGAGAGTAGAATACGACCAAACCAACCAACTAGAATTTGATGATGTAGATGTTGAAGAAGTGGTACTTGGGTCAGCTGAGGACCTTACAAATACAATTTCAATTGATTCTAGTTTGTGGCAAATATAGGAGGTCGATAACAAGTTGAATTTTCTGCTTGAGCGCATTGGTCCTCACTCCAAGTATTTTTCAACATTGTGTTCGGAAGGAGATATGGAAATTGATCTGTATGAGACAATGCAAGAGTCAAAGGAAGAGGTAGATGAGCCCTACATTCTAAAATTTTCAAGGCTGTCTAGGCAAGGTGACACTCCTCAGTTGAAAATTAAATATTCAAGAATAAAGTCTGAAGACAAAAAGATAAAAATAAATCATACGAAAGAAACATATTCAATACATCGTAGTTTGCTACTCATAATCGCTAGAATACTATACTTTGTGTCTAGCTAGTGAATATGCTGGAAGTAATTTTATTTGAGTAGGAGTAGCATAATAGGTTTGAGAATTAAGATTTTGAATTTAATTACTTATTGGCTTGTAATTGCTTTCATAATTTCAAGGCACAAGAGGAAATTTAATGCTTTATAAATTTTAAACTTAATATATAAATATATTTTCCACATGTAAATTTATTCGGTATGGCTTGGTATTTTTCAGTTTATTTTCATAGAATAAAAAACCTACCCTAATTATTGGTACGGTTGTAGATTTATATACAAACTGATGATTTTATTAAAAGAACTCTAAAAATCAGTTCGGTGCGGTACAGTATGGTCAGTTTTTAAATATTTATTGACACCCCTAATTACAACAAGGAAAGTGTAATTAATACCTTGGACAATGTAACAGTCGTAGCCCCAATCAGGGAGGATTTGGTTATCAGCAACAGAGATTGAGTTCTGGTATTAGTTTGAAAGGGCCTACTCCCATAGGTGACCGATCTTGCCATATATGTGGAAGGGCTTTTATGTTAAATCCATCACGACAAAGGTGTTGTAACCCCGTTTATAATCAGACATGAGAATGAAGTTGTAGGCGGCAGAGTCAAAGGGGTTGAACATTCTCTTAACGATGTTGTTTTCAAGTAGTCGGTCTTTTTCTATTTACCTTTTTTTTAGATGCGGCAATCGTTATAGATTTTAGATGGAGATGTGTCTATGGGTCGGGTCAGTTTGATTAAAATGAATCAGATATTTAAAATTGATCTTAGGCCAGCTACATGTCTTTTTTAAGTTGGGATTAGAATATTTAACGAGTGGGAGGCAAATATGATCAAAATATCACCATCGGGACTAAAATATTCAAAAAATAAAACAATGGATAGATATGACTTATTTTCAATAATACATGACTCAATATGATCTTTTTCCGTATATTGTATAATATAATGATTATTAGGATTAATGGATTGCCTACTTTAACAAATTTTCTAACGGTAGGGATATGAATGACTCCAACTATTGACAGAGGGCAACAGTAGACCATATCGCATAGTTAAGGGGTAAATTTACACCTTGGCCCTGATAATCTTTCGTTTATAGTGATTAACTATTTGGCTAATCCTTCATTCTTAATTAGTAGAAGTTTTGGGTTCAAGCCTTAGGTATGAAATCGACTTTGCCAGGGAGCGTTTACCCTCAATGTGAGATTTTCAGGTGCGAATCTCAATCTAGTCAGGCCTCAAAGCGGATACCGGACATCAAGTGTAAAACTATAAAAGAAAACTATTTGTCAAGAACTAAATGTAGAACATTATTTTCTTAGAGGGGCATATTAGAACTTTTCAACAATTTCCCGGGAGCAAACTGATATTTAGTCCTCCCGTCAAAACCAAAGTCCCCAAGCCTGAGGTCTCCATTCTGTTTTCCTACTTCCAATCTGAATCTCCAGAAGAATACTCAGATCTCAATTTCCTCTGCAATTCAGGTAAACTAAAACTTAAATCTCTTCTATTATTTCTTCAAAATAATAAATTTCCTCTGCACTTTTTTCTGTGTTTTCTGCAGCTTTCTGCGGTGGTTTATTGACCAAGATTTGGTTTTTCTTTGATCTGTTGTATTTTTTTGAATGTGTTCGAGTCTATTTTCAATTTCTTGATTGGGTATGCGTAAAAACTTGTTTTATTTTTGAGTTTTTGTTAGGTAGAAATAAAAAATGGGTGAACCAAAGAAGCAGCAGCCAGTTTTCACTAAGGTTGATCAGCTTAGACCAATGGCTACGGGCCTAAATCTTACAGTGAAGGTGGTTAATACAAAAATGGTAGTGCCAAGGGGAAATCAAAGCCGCCAGATGCGATTAGCTGAATGCTTGGTTGGTGATGAAACTGGAATGATCATTTTCACTGCTAGAAATGATCAAGGTATTGAATTTTGTATTTATCTGTAAAAGGAGAGAATCCTACTGCCTATTATATTCCTTTGCATTAATCTTTATAAGGAAAAGATTAATCTGAATAATAAGGGGATAAGGGTAGTAAAGATTGTACCTTTACTATTAATTGACTAAGTAAGGGATCTAATTGGTCTAAGTTTTCGTGTACTTTTATGGTCTTATACATTCCTGCTGTGAACTTGATGTGCTAATGCTGTTTTTTTTTTTTGGCTGGGGGGGAGGAAAGAACAATGAGGTACTCGAATATGGTGTGATCTAATTCTTAATGCTAAGTGTAGGGAATAATATTTGGTACTTCTCCAATCAACAGGCTTTTGCATTTGTTTTTAATGCCATGTTGTCGAAGTCTCAGACTGTCAGCTCTTATGGGGTCTACTGTCTAAGATACTAGCACTTGGTAAAAATCAGAAAATCTCTTAGGGTGATAATATCTTGTTCTTCTATAATCTTCCTTGGAGGCGGACGATTAGGGTGGAAGGTTAGTAGGTAGTCGTGAGTTTCCCTTTGTCTTCCCTAGTTCGCTAGTATTAGTGCTAGTATGGTACCTTTTTTTCCTTAGTTTGCTATAGCTGCGTGTCTTGTTCTGTTACTACTTACCTTCGGTAATTCCGTAGTTTGCTAGTAGGACTTCGTGTTCTCATGTGCTGCCTTAGACTTATCTGCCTAAATATACTTTCTTGCTATTACTTGTTATCGATACTCCTTCCATATTCTGTTTTGTTATCTCCGATTTAGTTTTCTAACTATTTGTCTTGCTATCACTTGTTATCAGGGCTTCCTTCATCTTCTTTTGCCGAGGGTCAATCGGAAACAGTCTCCCTACCCTTCCAGGGCAGGGGTAAGGCTGCGTACATCCTACCCTCCCCAGACCCCACTTGGTGGGATTATACTGGGTAGTTGTTGTTGTTGTGGAGTTGTTCTACAGGCACATATTTCTGTGATCTACGTTGTGGTCCATGCTTAAGCTTTTCTACCCTCCTTATTCCATAGGATCCATGATTTAGGGATTGGCAATGGCGCGGTACGGGTGCGCGGGGCGGGGTGGATTTTAACCTACCATAATTATTTTCTGTTTTTCTTTTGTTTAACTCCTAATAGCTCAAAAGCATATTCTTCATTAAGAACAACTGAAGCAACCAAAATGCCTTTATTCTTAAATGTAACCCAGTTTGAAATCCCATAAGAAACATTCCATTTGAAGAATACCAAAGAAAAAGGAAAATGAATTAGTTTAATGAAAGTAAATATAATTAACTAGGTTAAAAAGTTTGAGCAGAAATTTCAAAGTAAAAAAAAAAAAAAAATTAGCGGGGCAGGTGGATGCGGGTGCAGTTGCGGTGCGGGTAGATGCGGGTGAACATGTTATGCGGGGCGGGGTGGTGCGGGTTGAAATTTTGTGGGTTAAATCAGAACCCGCCCCGCCCTATTGCCATCCCTACCAAGATTATATGATTGTAAATACTTCTGTATATTACATCGGATTGATACCGGTCAAACCAGCAACAACAGAATCAGATTGCTATTTTCTAGTTTTGTCTACTTCACAAGGCTTTTCTGTGAGACGATCTTAGCTTTGGGATGAAGAGCTGATTAGATTAAGGTACTGGACCTCGGCATGATTTGAGGTTTGGCTAACTTTATAAGTCATGAGAAATTTTGAAACGGCCCCTAGGAGCATGTTCATATTAATTGCTCTCTCACCTGTTAATACTGGGTCCACCTTCCAATACGTGAACATCCTTATGGTTAGTACTTGGCAAGAATTGCTCATGTTAAAGGTTTTATTTGTCCTCTAGACACACGGTCTAGCATGTTTAGCGCTAGCTGTTACTATGCACTATGTGAGTCGAGAGGAGTGAACCCTAGGGGACTATCAGTGGCAGACCCAAGATTTTGTGTAAGCTGGTTCAATCTTAGAAGTATGTAAACTTTAGTCGTAAAATAATAGTTGTCAAGTGGGTTCAAATAATATTTATACAAAGTTTACACAGCTTTAATCCTAATTTATACGTATACACAATATTATTTTTTGGTGAAGCGGGTTCAGTTGAACCCGCTAGCCACCACTTGGGTCCGCCACTGGGGACTAACATGTTTGCTGGAATACAGTTCATAGCTCTAGCTGATCGTCTAATTAAGACAAGTTAAGTTCTCTGGTGTTTACCATTTTGCGTTTCTAAAAGTAGGATCAAGAAGGGAAACAGTAGGAGAGCCTTTTGCTTTTTAGTTATTCCGCCACGGTTTAATGACTGTTGGATTAGGTTCAGATCTTGCCGACCTATGATACATGAATAGGAGAAAAATAGAGTTCAATATCCCTTATTTTGATTCTTGATCCTAGTTCAATTTTCTTTGGAAATATGGGAAAATAATTCAAACCATTGTTATTTTAGTTTGATTCAAGCAACCAATCTATGCCTCCAGCCCAAACAAGTTGGGGTTGGGCAATATGAATCCTCTACATATTCTGATTTGAGCTGCTACATTCCAATATTAGTATCTCTCTAAGGTAAGTTAGGGGTTCTGAAAAACTAGAGGTTCTTTATATCTCAAGCTTATTCTTTTTACTTAGATCTGAGGTAAGTGTAACAACAACTAATTGGCAACTCAAACTAATTAGTGTCCCTAATGGATCATTTGCTTTCATTGCTATATTGGTTAGATTTAAAGCAATTAAATCTGATTCTTTTATTTTTGACTGATTTTAACTGACAAACATTTTATGATATTTTTGACTATTTGAGAGTTGAGACATACCTGAAACTTAGCTGAAGTTGCAGTTTTGAGGCTGAGATTTTACTTGACTGGACTGTGAGTCAATCAGGCAATCAGTCGGCATTCAACATGTTATTCTTTTTTTTTTTCCTTTTAATAAGTAATTCAACATGCTATTCTTCTGAATAGCTCAATCTTGGAGTCATTAATAAAAGCAAATAATGTTCTGATAATTTAAAAAAAAAGAAAAGAAAGAACCCCGCTAATCTGTAAACCTTAATTACATCTCTAGTTTTGTGAGGAAAATCTTCATTTTCAGTTTCCAAATAGTGGAATAAACAGATAAAAGGAAGTCTCCATGATCTATCCTGCAAATGACTTTACATAAGTAGTCAAGGCAAGCCATCAAGTACAGATATCATTCGCTTATTGGTATGTTACATGTCTTTACTGGATGAACTGTATGTTACCAGATATATTAGGGAATCATTGCTTAAGTTTCTTTCATATAGTTGGCTATGCGATCCAAGACATTCTTGGCTTCTTTCGAAATTTAGCAAACTGAGCTCAGTCTTGTAGAAGCTGACTTTCTATCTGTTTCTGCATCTTATAAGCATCATATAAATTTTTTGAAGGAAGGAGAATTGTGAAATTAAATATTTAATGAGGGAGGTTCTTCTTTTCACTGCTTTCATATTCAGCTTTCCTGATTTGCTCGGCCAATTCGGCGATGCTGTTTTTCTTCCTATCTCTTTTTTTTCTTTCTGAAATTGATACCTTCATGTGTTGGCTGTTATTTGGATTCATAGGCTCCTTCATTCTGGAAAGCTGGTATCTCTCTAGTAATTATTTTGGTGATTGATTTTGAAATTATCAAGACTTTGCTGTCAAATAACATGTATCTTATACATTATACGTTAAAAACAATTAGTGTATCTTGAATCTCTCTAATTTTTTTTCACTGCTTCCGTGGATTGTGTTTGGATTTCATCGTGTGTCTTTACCTTTTCCTTCTATTAACTTGGTGATTTATTTTTCAGTTGACATGATGGCAGAAGGTGCTACTGTAATTTTGCGCAATGCCAAAATCGACATGTTCAAGGGATCGATGAGGCTTGCAGTTGACAGGTGGGGACGTATTGAAGTTACTGAACCTGCTAGTTTCTCTGTCAAGGAAGACAACAATCTGTCCCTTATTGAGTTTGAACAAGTGACTGTTGTTGAACAGTGATTCGAGGCAGCCATAACAACCGTAATGCTGTTAGAGAGAAGCAATATAGTCAGTTGAGGGAAAAACTACCTAGTTGTTTAGTCAGAAAGCTTTTTGTAGTTGAGGTGACTGGTCCAAATGTTTTGTAGATAGCAAGTCATGTAGCTGCAATAAACCGTAGTACAACTTGCTGTTTTTTTTTTTTTTTTTGGAGGATTGGTTTTCAAAGTATTATGCACCTTCATTTTGTTTTTTTGTAGCCACCACAGAACTTTATTATATTTGCTTTTAACTCTTCTTTCCCTTTGCTCCAACTTTTTCCCATATTTGGATTCTACAGGAAAGGACACTGTTTGATTCTTGTCCCATTATCTTCAACCAGAACTAATAAACAAAATAAACTGTAGCTGGATTAGTTGCAGATATCTTTCTGATCCTATGAGGACGTAAGGTTTGGTTTTGAAACAATGAGGTTTGCAATGATGATCACAGAGGTAACTTCGGTCGTAGGTAGAGTTATTTGGTATTTTTGTTCGTGGGAGGGACAATTACTAGGTGGAATAGTCGAAAGCGTGCATAAGTTGGCATCAACATGAAAAAGTAAGTAATAACATAGCCTGTTAATTATGGCGTTTGGAGTTAATAGTGCTCTTCCAAGTGCCAAAAATTCTAAAATTTAGGGTGTGTTTGGTATAGTGGAAAATGTTGTCCAAGAAAACAAATACTAATCTTACTCATTTTTCGGAGTTATGTACGCAAATTAAGGAAAATAGCGCCAAAAATTTTACACTGCATTAGACACGAGCGCCCTATTTGGTCGTCTCATTTAAACAACTTCAGCATCTTCTGCTGAAGTTTTTGAAAAAGCTTTATTGCAAAACTAATGAATCTAGCATAAAACTTCAGCTTATCTAGTGCAAAGTTTTTACACATGAACTTAATAACTTCAGCATCTTCTGCTGAAGTTTTTGAAAAAGCTTTATTGCAAAACTAATGAATCTAGCATAAAACTTCAGCTTATCTAGTGCAAAGTTTTTACAAATGAACTTAATAACTTCAGCATCTTCTGCTGAAGTTTTTGAAAAAGCTTTATGACAAAACTAATTAATTCAGGACAAAACTTCAGCTTATTCAGTGCTGAAGTTTTTACAAACGAACTAAATAATTTCAGCACTTCTACAGTTTTTGAAAACGCCTAGAATGCTGAAGTTTTGTGTGATTGCCTTTGCTATTCATGCCCAAGTTTATGTGAAAAATGGGTACGCTTGCAATTTTTTTGCAGAGCGGGTATTAGTTAAAACGTGACCCAAAAGGCGCCCACTATCTCTCTATGGGAAAATGCAGATAATTGCGCGCTGTTCATGGCCAAACATTCTTTGGCTTGGATAAGTTGTCTATTCTGCTTGCTCTAAAATCGGAGAATGATTGCTGGGGTTCAAACTAGATAGTGTTTAAACTCTATGAATTATTGCTGGAGTTTGAAGCTATAAGGATTTGAACCCACGATATGTTCCTCGGGTTAGCAAATATTTGAACCCCAACATAGTATAGTAGGATTCACCTTATTAAGTTTTTGGTCCAAATATTTTTTCTTGTGAAATGAGTGGCTAAATGGTAATAGCTTTTTAAATATTGGGTTATATTTTCCAATTTTATAGAATTGACTACATGCTATTTGTCATTTATAGAATTATCAGGTTAAATAAGGTTGGGGTAAGATTAATTTTTGTAAGGAGATTTGGTAATTTGATATCTTAAGTTTCTAATCCCTGATAAACTGCTCTTCTTTTTCAGTAGTTTGAGACCCTTTCTAACATTTGATCCAAGGAAAAATTAAAAACGAAAGGCAGAAATAACAATACAGCTCCTAAGAACAAACTAAAGAAAAAAAATAAATGAATGGTAAAACCAGAAAAACAACATTCATGAAACTATGCAAAAGGCTCTGCTTTTACTTTCTCAATTTCTATGCCTTTAACACCATCTTCCTCTTCATCATCAGAAGGTTCTTCAAGAAACGAACCATTTCGTTGTAGCTCTTTGATTCTCTTATATTCATCATAATGCCCTCTCCTATGCTCTATGAAACTTCTTTTCCTTTCTGATTCCTCTTCATCATCATTACGATCCATGACATGATCATCCTTATAATTAGGAGATTTACTACTTTTACTTGAACATGATGCCATGTCATCATCCACATCGCTACCATTTACATCCTCATCAAAATTGTTCTCATCATCAATCTTGAGGTGATGAAATGGTGTCTTTGGCTCAGTTATCTTCATTCTCACGGGTTTGTTTGCCTCTATTTCCTCCAATTTTGCCTCGTCCCATTTTACGCCCTTCATTTCAACAATACTATAGAATAATCGATATTAATAAAACGATTCGTGTCAACTAATTTTAAAAAGAACAAAAAAAGGAATATTGATTCAGATATTCCTAATTGATTCTCAATGCAGTTCTACCTATGAAACATACATCACCAGGAGTTTGCCGGAGAAAAACATGGACAAGAACGACTTAATATTTATTTAATAAGATTAGAGGAATGGGAGAAATCTTCAAAACAAGTTCAAACTTCATGTTTATCATTTTATTTGTTTGGACATGAACATGACACGTTTTGATAGTTTCTACAAGTAAATTAAAATAAATACACCGGGCGATTGGGAAGGGTAATTTAGTCACATATCCTTTATAATTAATATTAATAAATAATTCTTTAAGCGGTAAAGCTCAAACAAGATAATTAAGGACGGGAGGAAATAATATATGGAAAGACCTAAACATCCAACAAAAGTAAAATAATTAGTATTTCTTTTTCTTTTCTAATAAATGGTGTTTTTCTTATAGCAAAAGCCAATAAAAGTGGAAAAGTTTTGAAAATCACATATTTGAACTTCCGAATGTTGATTAATGTTATTCTCTTCCCCTTGGATTCAAAAGACTTTGAAGAGTTTTTTTGTGATTAGGTGTTCATAATTTGCAAATGTTGCGGTTGTTTAAAAAAGAATTTTGTGAATAATTTTCTTCTTATTATTTGTTATTTTGATATTTTTTATTGGAACATTTGTTCCACACCGGTCGTGTAAGAATTTTCAAAGGGGTTTAAATCTCCATAGGCTATTTTACTCATTGCTTTAAGTTTTTCGGTTCCATAAATTATTTTACATGGTACCAAAACCAACATTTGGTAAGTCTGTTGGGGAGCTTCTTCGTCTCAATTCAACCCATCGAGCCGCAAACTTACTCAATAATCAGGTTACACTAGCAGGAGGGTGTTAGAGCACTTCCCTTATCAATTGTGCAAGAATTTCTCAAAAGGTTTTAACAAAGGGAGAACATAGCTGCTATAAGCTTTGATAAGCTCATGCCCTAGAATAATATTATCAAAAAATTTCTTCCAGAGACAAATCCAGCTGGATTTAATCACTTGATAAAAATCTACAAAAATATTGTAGTTAGCTAGATAATAGTCCTTTTTAGACTTAACTTTAGCATAAATACAAAACCAATTATATTGAGAAGAGCAATTAAGAACATGATACACCACTAAATCAAGTAGAAACTCGACTCCCATTTGCATAACTCCCTATGGATATCGATTCCGACCCAGTCGGGTAAAAGCTGCTCTGACCCTTCCTTGCTATTTATTAGTGGTATAGGTGGGCCGCGATCAAGCGGTATCTTGGAAGTCGTCCAAACAAACTTGTATTGCCCGCTCTACAATGGAGGCTGAGTTCATAGCCTTAAATAGATAAAACCGGTGAAGAGCTGAATGACTCCGGAATTTCTTGAAAGACATTCCATTTTGGCCCAAACCATTGGCACCAATATGCATACATTGCGATAGTCAAGCGGCAATTGGAAGGGTTTGGAGCGTTATGTATAACGGTAAATCTCGTCATATACGACGAAGACATAAAATCGTTAGGTAATTAATTTCTAGAGGAATTATCACGATTGACTATGTAAAGTCAAGAGATAATGTGTCGGATCCACTTATAAAAGGCCTAACTAGAGAGGTAGTTGAGAAATCATCGAGGGGAATGAGACTATGGCCGAGAACAAATCACTGTGGCGGTAACTCTACCTAGAAGACTGGAGATCCCAAGATCTAGGCTCAAGGAGATCAAACAAAATCATTAATGACGGTTCAACATTGTCAACTTAAATTTTTGTCCATTCTCGTGATGATACAATGTTCAGTACCAAGGAAAAACCATTAAGGCTTTTCAATGATATCTAAATTTGATACGGGTATATCAAATAGTGTATCTACGGGATGACACGTTTAGGAATCACATATGTAAATGTGAAGTGTTAGCCGGTTCAAGGAGAATTGTGTAAGGCCAGTTCTCTACGCACTTATGAAACCAGGCGGTGTTCATTGTTGAAACGAACACAACAATGAGAACCAAAGACGGTTAAGGGTTGGTTATGTGACTTATGGTTGTCTGGGTATACACCAAAGTTCGGCGGTTCAAAGATATCAAATATACCGATTGACCAAGTATATCCGATATAAGTTCACTAAGGAAAGTTCAAAAGAAAACCTACTTATCCAGATGCATATCATCCTTGCTTGCGAATCACATAGGTTTTCATGCATATTTCCGTAATATAGCCATTCCCCATTCATACGGGGGATTGTTGGATTTTTAAGCTTTAATGTAGCTTAAAAGAGGGTGAATGGGAAATGTAGGAAAAATGAAATATTTAAGTTTTCCTTCTTGACAAAGGGACATTGCCCCATATTGGAAGAGGAAAAGGTTTTTGATGGGTATATATACAATTGCTCTTTTTCTAGCTCTTAAAGAGTTAAGAAGAAGGCAAGTCTCGCGCCATCGTCGTCGTCACTCGCTCGGTTCAGCTTCGGATTTGGATTTGGTCAAATGATTGATTGATTAATTTTGGGGCCAAATTTATTTGTTAATAGTAAATATTACCATAATATTATTAAATATCTGTTTATTGTAAACGGAAAATAAATATTAAATCCAACGGAAAAATGAAGTGTCCGTTTTCCGTTATCCATTTTCCGTTTTTGTAACGGAAAATTAAGTTTCCTCCGCGCGTTTTGTCTTCCCGGTTTATTGTTGCGTAAATAGCCATTTATTTTATGGCATTTATGTTATGACCGTTTTACGTAAACAACCCTTCTGAAGAGTTACACATCTTCAATTTAAGCTCAACGTTGGCAATAAATAGCAATCCATTCTCTCAGATTTTCCATACGAATTTCCGAGTTCTCCTCCTTTCTCCTGCATTGTTTTAACTACAAAGAAATCAACAGTAAGTGTGATTTGCTATCGAACTTTGTGTTCGCTGAAACACTGGGGTTTGAAGTACCACTACACCAATGTGTAATTCATTCTATCATGAGAGGAAATAATCCACAACCTTATGTACTAGGAAGGGATTAAATTCCTTAAGAAAATACTGTTAATTCAATGGGCTCGGATTAAATCCTGTTTACTTTACATTTCTGTTTATATGTTGTTTATGTTCTTCAGAATTATTTTACAAATACGATTTACTAACAATCACAAATAGAATAAGCCCTTTATTCCAACATCACATGAAAGGAAAGCCCTTTATTCAAACAGTACATGAAAGGAAACGCCTTTATTCAAACAGTAAATGAAAGGAAATAAAGGCACACACATAAAATCTTATTTCGCTCAAAACTCATACTCCTCGCGATCCAAGAGAAGCCAAGTTCCATCTTGTTGTTGAACCATCCCTTTGTGCTTCTCAACCCACCAAAGCCCAGGAATACAGTGTTCATCTTTTAGTATATCCCCCATCTTGTTGACAAGCGAGATATCGCGATTCACTTCTAGTTTAAAACCTGCTAATATACCAACTCCTTGAGTACCAGCAACTCCATGCAAGTATGGCTCCAACAAATGCCAACTAACAATATCTCCAAGAGGCTTCACATATGGAGATTTTGTGGTATCAATCATTAGTTCCTTCCCTACGTCTAAATAGCCAATGGGTGGGTATTTCGGAACAATGTCCAATACATTATGAATTCTCAAGATATGAAGATTATTCAGCTTGGAAAATGCCTTGTGAAAATTGAAATCCCCAACTTTAGGACTTGCGAATACAAAAGCTGTCACTGGAAATTCTTTGCCTTGGGTTGTTTTGTTGATTCCATTGAAAGTCATGTCAACTGCATTTAAGGTTGCAAGTGATGCACCTAAGCTATGTCCAGTTACTGTTATGCTGACATCTTCATTCTTATATTCCTCAACCAATCTTTTCACTTCTTCAATTACCTATAAGGCAGAAGAAAACCGATGAAACATCAGTCACTCTTTAGCTTCATGAAAGCATGCAAGTAGTTCGTCTTTCTCTTTCTAAAGTGCCTTTCTATAAAGAATAAGACATAATATAGTGTGTTAAGACATAATATAATTAAGTAGTAATTGAAAATATGCTCTTTTTAACATATTAAACTTTGAGATGAGATAACCGCAGGCGAGAGCCAGAAAGATCATGTCTTGTTTATGAAACTCAAATTTTAGTATTAGAAGTATGTTATATATTGAAAACAGAATACTAACTAAGAAGTAATTATAAGGAATTATATTCTTGTAACGTAAAGCATGGAAGAATTGTACCTGATCCCTGACACAAGTCTTATTAAACTGTGATCGTGAACTTGCTGAGGTGTAAATATTATAGAAGCCGTGATGCACTAAAGGTTGAAACAAAGGAAGCAAACCCCCATCACCAAAAACTTTGGGTGCTGGGACAAGTAGAAATTGAAAGTCATTCACCCACTCTAAGTTCTGCATTGTGCCTCTCCAATTAATCACAATATCCCTCCTTCCTAGTGAAACTTTACCCTCATCAGTAGCCACAGCAATGTACCCCATAAAATTTGATTCCTTACTCCATGCTTCCCTTGACAATGATTTAACAACGAAAGCATCGGGAAGTGGAATGGATGAGGTTGCATAGAAAAATTTGGTTACGCGATACTTCAATGGATCAAGTCCAACCCCAGTAAAGAGATTCTCCATCGAGTATCTGCTAGCTCCTGCGTATTTAGATGCTTTCTCCGTAATGAAAGTATCATAAGTTGCTTGAGCCAATTCTCCATATTGAATGATATATTTACGAAGATCAAGATCCAAGGGGCTTAATAGCCCTTCCCAATTGTTTTTCCCACTAAGTTGCTCCCATTTCTCAGCCATGCAAGCCATTTTTTTTTTTCTTCTTTTACTCTTTGTTTTACTCTTTCTTTTCCCTTGGTATGTGAACAACATTATAAGCCCATGAATTTATAGTGAAGCAACTTCGTTTCTCTCTACTATTTCTCGTTCATGAAATATATTTCAACATTTAATATTTTTCCTGTTAACAAGGTCACTATCACTCAGCTGTGAACAACTTAGTATGTACTGGATGTCTGACCTCTCGATCGAACCGATATTAAGCAAGCGGGTTACCTCTTCTTTGACGAATTTATTTCGGGCCTCAGCAATAGGGCATTTCTTTGGTCTTACCGGAGGTACGTTGGATCCAAGCTCAACTTGTGCACAGCTACCTCCGTCGGGATACCTGTCTTATCCTCGTGCGACCATGCAAAACAATCGGCATTAAATTTAACAAATTCAATAAAACCATACCTGAGTTCTCAGCTCAGTTCTATTCCCAAGTGGAATTTCCTTTCCAGGAATTCTTCGAACAATGCAACTTACTCTAGTTCTTCCGCCTTGGACTTCGTTGCGTTCGTCTCTTCTGGGACTTGGAAATATCTCGGCAACCTGATAATGTTTTGACGACTCTGCTCCCGGGCTAACTTCTTTTAGCTCGGAAGTAGGTGCAAATTCCTGTAATTTCTATGCCATGTGTTCCTTCCCTTTGCTATTGGAAACCAAAATTGCATTCATTTCCCTTGCTTCCGGTTGATCACCTCTTATCTGCTTGATTTCTTTGGGCGTTGGAAACTTCAACAGTTGATGATATGTTGAGGGTACATCTTTCATCTCGTGTAACCATGGACTTCCCAGGATGATATTGTATCCCATGTCACCATCTACTACTTCGAAGAGAGTTGTTTTCATTACTCCTTCAGTGTTCGTGAGCAGCAAAATCTCTTCCCGGGTCGTTACGCTCGAAAGGTTGAATCCAACGAGGAGCTTTGAAGTTGGAATAATTCTTCCAGTGAGTTTAGCTTGCTCTAATACTCTCCATAGTATGATATTAGCCGAACTTCCTAGATCCACTAAGACGCTTTTAATCTTAAAATCTAATATATTTAAAGAAATTAGCAGTGCATCATTATGTCGTAGCAACAATCTGTCTGTGTCCTCCTCCGTGAATGTGATATCATCTTCTCGGAGCCTTCTACTGTGAGTTATTGATACTTTCGTCTTCTTTGCTACCGAAATGGTGGCCCCGTTAATCTCATTTCCTCCGAAGATCATACTGATCGTTTGGAGTGGGGGTTCTTTTCCTCCTTTTGAGGGTTCCGTGTTGTCTCTGTTACGACCATAATAGTTCTTATCTCGGTCACTTATGAATTCTCTGAGGTGACTCGATAGTTTCTAAGAGTCCACCAAACAGTAGAGTTACCAGGTCCTCTACTAGTTCCCACAGAGATATATACTAGAAAGACCAGTAAAGCGACAAAGGATTTTTACGTGGAAAAATCCCACTCAAGGGGACAAAAACCACGACCTACACTTGTAGGATTTTAACTTCACGAACTTATAATCTAAACTATTACAAGCCACTTTGTAAAGACTTACTTACAAAGACTTCAACACTCTAACTTGTAATACTCATTACACGCCACTTTGTCACTTACTAGTTACAAAGATTTTGACCTATGACTAGCTTTAGTCACACACAAGTACTGATGAATAAAAGGTTAAGAGATTCCTAGCTAGTTGCTTCTACAAAAGCTAGTAGGATACAATGAAAATAAAACACAAGATTACAACTCAACTAAGGACACTAACAACACATGATGAAACTGGTCCGCCTTAGTGGAGTTGTCTTCTTGCTCTTGAAACACTTGAGTCTTCTATGCTAGAGAGCACTTTAATGCTTGAGAGAATTCTTAGTAAATGCTCAAGTGAATATGTTGTTCTTCTTTCATCAAGATATTAAAGACCTTGACACATTCCAAGAAGGATGTCCCATATCTTGAATGTACATCTCTCAACCAATAGGAAGTGACTGCTGCACTGTTACTGCACTGTAGCGTGTACAGTAGCAGGCAATCACTTTTCTGTCACAGCTTTTTACAGCTGTAGAGTTGACCTGTACTTTCGTCTGTGAGTCTGCCAAGGGATCAGGTCCTCCAACTGGTCCCTTATTATTTAACAGTACACTGTCCGGAATTCCTTGAGTTGAAGTTGGGTTATGTTATTTATATATCAGGTCCTTTCTCTAGTTCTTCGTATAAAAGTTTGTTAGATCATCAAAACAGAATATAACCCATCATTTCCCCCTTTTTGATGATGACAAACTTTTATAATTGGGAAGTATTTATGTGAGAAATTTTATACATTGACACTAGTAGATACATGACAAATGATCGACCAGGTTCCTAGTGAGTTCCCCCTGTCGATGTGCTTCCCCCTTAATCCTTGCCCATTTAATTTAAAAAGTCAAAAATGTCCCAATTATGCCCTAACTTCCCCCTTTTGGCATCATAAAAAGGCATAACCAGGCAGAAGGCATAAGGAAGTCCATTAAAGTTAACTCGTGCCCCTTGTGTGCACACAACATGATAGAAAACAGAATAGTAATGTAGACAAGCATCAATAAGAACATAAAAAGACTGATTTTTTTTTTTAAAAAACTTAAGAAACAAAAGGAAGTATTTGCTTGAAAAGCAAAGGCTTCATTTGGATTTTGCAAGACAGGAGCAGCTAGGTGTTATCCAATCCCAGACAGACAAAAAGAAAAAGCACAAAAACCAACAGCCATAACATATCATAAGAGAGCAGGGGAAGATAGATCCTAAGGGGCACTAGATGAGGAAGGCTTAGAGGAGGAGGCAGTGAGAGTGCGAAGGACCATGTCCATGCGGGCATTCGCAGAGGACTGTTCCTGGAGCAGCTTTTCCTTCAGGTTCTCCACTTGTTGTTTCAGCTCAACATTCTCCTTTATCAGGCGGACCGCTTCTTCATTGGATGAGATACTAGAACCGGGTCCCTTATCTGATTGACCTAACACCTCAAAAATAACAATTTGGGCCTTCAACCTCTTGATAGTGTCCTGGGCAGCATTCAAGGCATTGATCATCTGGTAGTTTCCTTTGGAACTGGCAGACACGGATTGCCGCTCACTTACTTCCCCAACCACATTCTTCTTGGCCTTCTCATCACCTTTCAGAACCGTTTTCTTGACAATTTTACCAGACACAGATTTCTTCCTTTCCACTTAGGAACTAGGTTCCTCAGCAGTTTCTTCCTCGACCTCCACCATAGGGATGTCTTTGTTTCCCACCACCTGACCATACTTGACCAGCCGCTTCTTCTTCTGCTTATTACACTTCTTACTCTTTTCAAGAGCAAGATATACAACCTATTTATTCTGTAGCCTGGTGGAAGGACGCTTCACAGATGGTGCTGGAGTGCTAACACCGTGACGAAGTTTGAATCGAGCACTCAGCACCATGTCATCCTCATCATCTTCATTCAAGGGCTCATGGAGCGGAGGGATGAACTCAAGAGGAGGGGTGTAGAATATCTGTTCTTGAGGAGATTGAGAGGGTGACGAACCAGGTCCCTCACTGGGTTTGGAAGGCGTAGCCTCATGGTGAGGAGACTCAAAGAGGACCATGGTTCCTTCATCCTCTAGGATGGACGACACTGCACCCTGAGTTTCAGGAAGGGAGGAGGTGCCTTCAGAGGGTAGGTTTTCAGAGGCGATGGCCATGATATTTTAAGCCGCTTCCTTTTCAGAAGACTCCATGAGAGTTGAGGAATTCAGGAAGGAGGAATTGATATATTAGTCGGGGTCATCCTTTGAAGCTTCAGATACTGGAGAAACTTCAATGGTGAGAGGCTCAAAGGGTGATACAGAGGAAGGATGAGGTACGATGGTGGTTTCAGTAGTTAGGGTTTTCTGTGAGAAATCAACTGAAGGAGAGGAAGGAAGAGGGGCTTCTGGGACTATAGGTCCCTTGGGGGTTTTCGGTACAGGTGATGGTGACAATGGTGTAGAGGCAGAGATGGTTACCTCTGGGGGAGAGGACCCATGTACCTCCATCGGAACAATGTTGAGATCAGTGGTGGTGGAAGGGTTGATTTCACTAGGGGAAGCCATTATTGACGACTTAGGAGAGGGATTGAAAGGGAGAAAGAGAGAGGAAGGTGTGCTTTGAGTACAGGAGAGAATGTGTGTGTATGGAGTGGTTAGAGACGAAGGGCTTTATAGAAGAAGGGAGTAATGAGGGGGAGAGGAAACGGGTTCAACTGGCAGTAGGCGGTTTTTGGGAAGAGAAAACGTGCAGAGGGAGTTGAAAGGGTGGAGTGATGGACGTGACGGATGTGTCTTCTGAAAATACGGAAGGAGTGGTAATAGTAATTAATGTAGTTACTTTTTGAAAGAGGGATAGAGTACATATAACTACTAACCTGGCGTACAGGGACCAGGTCCCGTACTTGTTTTGTTTTAGAAAAGAGATTGCTCAGTCTTCTTATGTTCTACCATGCCACTTCTTTAAACTCTGTAATCATCATGCGTGTCTACCTGCAACGGTATTGATGTGAGTTAGACTTTATTTAGAAAACACCTTAGCCATCTTCACATGAGTAAGACATTCATATCCAGAAGGAGAACCAGATCCCTAATTGGGTCTCAGCATGCCCAGTGCCAGTCTATTCTTTTCAAAATGTTCTCTGCCCAGTGTCTTTGTGAAGATATATGCAATTTGATCTTCAGTGCAACAGAACCTCATACTGATGTGCCCTTTTTCAACATTGTCTCTGAGAAAGTGATGTCTCACATCAATGTGCTTTGTTCTCTTGTGTTGAACATGATTCTTTTCCATGTTGAGCACACTGGTATAGTCACATAGAAGTGGAATGTTGTCGATAAATACTCCAAAGTCCTCCAGTTGTTGTTTGATCCACAGCATCTGAGCATAGCAATATGCAGCTGCAACATATTCTGCTTCTGCTGTGGACAATGCCACTGAGTTCTGCTTCCTTGTGCCCCAAGAGATTAGGCACGATTCAAGAAAATGAGCCATCCCTGAAGTTCTCTTCCTGTCCACCAGATAACATGCATAATCAGCGTCAGCATAACCAATAAGATTGAAATTATCACCTGAGGGATAGTATAGGACCAGGTCCTGTGTGCCCTTGAGGTGGCGTAGGATCCTCTTAGCATCCTTCAGATGCGACTCCTTAGGATTGGATTGAAACCTTGCGCACAATCCCACACTGAATACAATGTCTGGTCTGCTTGTTGTGAGATAGAGAAGAGCCCAATGATCCCTCTGTACATAGTTTGATTTATAGGAGATCCAGAATCATCCATGTCAAGTTTGGTGTCCACAACAATGGGTTTATCAATCACTTTGGAGTCCTCCATGTCAAATCTCTTGAGAAATTCCTTGATATATTTCTGCTGACTGATGCATGTACCCTTGGTGGACTGTTTAACTTGAAGACCTAGGAAGAAGTTCAGTTCCTCCATCATGCTCATCTCAAACACACTTCCCATGAGCGTTGAGAATTCCTTGCACAGTGAATCTGTTGTAGCCCCAAAAATAATATCATCGACATACACCTGAACAATAAGAAGGTTCCTTCCTCGTTTCTTGAGAAAGAGGGTGTTGTCAATTTTCCCTCTTGTGAATCCATTGTCTAGCAAAAACTTGGACAACCTTTCATACCAAGCTCTGGGAGCTTGCTTCAACCCATACAAAGCTTTATCGAGTTTGAACACATACTCTGGGTGAGCATGACTCTCAAACCCAGGGAGTTGCTTGACATATACTTCTTCCTTGAGGTAACCATTCAAGAATGCACTTTTCACATCCATTTGAAATAAGGTAAATTCCATATGAGATGCAAAAGCAATGAGGATTCGAATGGCTTCCATAGGAGAAACTGGAGCAAAGGTTTCATCATAATCAATCCCTTCTTCTTGATTGTAGCCTTGAACTACCAGCCTGGCTTTGTTTCTGGTAGTTTTCCCATTCTCATCCAGCTTGTTCCTGAACACCCACCTGGTTCCTATGATGGTTCTGTCTGAAGGTCGAGGTACCAGATGTCACACTTTGTTTCTTTCAAACTGATGGAGCTCCTCTTGCATAGCAATAATCCAATCAGTATCCTTCAGGGCTTCCTTAATGTTTTTGGGTTCAACTTGGGATAAAAATGCTGAGAAGGCTAGGGAATTTCTGGTTTGGATCTAGTTTGAATTCCGGAATCAAGAGGGGTGATTATGTTGTCAAGAGGATGAGATCTCTTATGTTTCCAATTTGGAACTTGAAATTGATTGGAGGAGGAACTTAGTAGATTGGTAAGATTTCCTTGCGTCTCTTGTTCTGCTACCTGAGGAGTACCTTCCACAGCATCTCCAACCCTTTCTTCAGCTTCTGTGGGAGAGATTGGGGTACCAGGTTCCTCCTGTGGCTCTGAGGTAGAAGTTGCGTTGCCTTCAACAATTTCCTTGGCTTGACTCATCATGTCTGCCTTGCCATTTGATACGTCAGAGATCTCTCCAAGAACCAGGAGTGGTTCATTATCTTGATCATCACCATTGTTGCCCTTGTTTGAGGATGGAGTTTCATTGAAGAGCACATGGACACTCTCTTCCACACATTGAGTTCTTTTGTTGTATACTTTGCTTTGAGAGGAATATCCCAGAAAGATTCCCTCATCACTCTCGGCATCGAACTTTCCCAGCTGATCCTTCCGATTGTTCAGAACATAGCATTTGCAACCAAAAGCTCTCAGATGAGTTATTTTGGGCTTTCTTCCATTGAACAATTCATACGGGGTCTTGTTCAGGAGGGACCTGATCATGCACCTGTTCACCAAGTAGCAGGCTGTATTGATTGCTTCAGCCCAGAAGTTTTTTGCAATTTTCACTGTCTATGAGCATTGTTCGAGCCATATCTTCCAGGGTTCTGTTCTTCCGTTCCACAACACCATTTTGCTGAGGAGTCCTTGGATCTGAGAAGTTGTGTGTGATTCCATTTTCATTGCAAAATTCATCAAATTTTGCATTATCAAATTCAGTTCCATGGTCGGATCTGATGCAAGCTACCTTCATGTCCATCTTTACTTGGATTTTCTTGACAAAGGCCACAAAGACCTCAAATGTCTTCTCTTTTGATCTAAGAAATAGTGTCCAAGTGAATCTTGAGTAGTCATCCACAATCACAAAGATGTATTTCTTTCCACCCCTGCTTGGAATTCTCATTGGACAACACAGATCCATGTGAAGACGTTCAAGAGGTCTGGATGTGCTAACATCTTTCTTTGGCTTAAAAGATGATTTCACATGTTTTCCCTTGGCACACGCATCATACACTTTGCGCTTCATGAACTTGGAATTCGGCAGACTACGAACCAGGTCCTTCTTTATCAGCTTATTCAGGAGAGAAAAGCTGGCATGACCCAATCTTCTATGCCAAAGCTCTGCATCATCATCAACTGCCTTCAAGCAGTTCACTTCACCAGCTTCCAATGATTCGAAATCAGCAACATAATGTTCTTGAATCTCTTGGCTATCAACACCACTTCTCCGATTACTAGACTAGTAACTGTGCATATTTTGGACAAGAACTCCACTTTATTTTCTTTATCACAGATTTGTGAGACACTCAATAGACTGTATTTCAATCCATCCACATAGTATACATTTTCTATTGAGTGCTCCAGAGATCTTCCAACTCTTCCAACACCAAGGATGTATCCCTTCTTTCCATTTCCAAAGGATACTTCCCCTCCCTGCAGGGCTTTCAACGAGAGAAAATCCATAGTATTTCCAATCATATGCTTTGAGCATCCACTGTCCATAATCCATTGTAGTCCAGTTCCCCTTACTGATCCCTACACACATAAATCAATGGTTAGATTTAGGAACCCAAACAAGTTTGGGTCCCTTGTAGTTAGGAAAGTGATGAATAAGAACTCTTCTAGTCCATGCCGACAGGAATTGATATTTCTTGCTGGGACCTGGTCCCTGCTTGGCATTTCTCCTGCCTGCAAACATCTTGTTTTTCTGGACTGACTGATCCCTGGTTGGGAAACTTTCCTTGAAGTGCCCGTTGTTTCCACAATGGGTACAAAGCCAATTATCTGGGACTGTGACATATTTGTTGTGTGGGTTGTAGGGAGTTTTCTCATTTTGAAACCCAATTCCCTGCCTGTTTCCACAATTGTTAAAATACATGGCAGTGACAGCATCTGTGGACCAGGTCCAGTTCAGTGATTTCTTAAGATCAGATTTTACTTTGCTCATTTCTGCTTGCAATTCTCTGTTTTTCTCAACCTCATTGCATAGACTAGTCTTGGCCTTATTCAGTTCACTCTCAAGCTTGACATATTTTTCACTGGCCACTTCCTTTCCTTTTTCCACACTCGATGGACCAGGTTCTAGTCTAAGTTCCTGAAAATTTTCTTCTAAGTCTGTGATTACTACTAGAAGATCATTTCTTTCCTGCTCAACAACATCAATTCTCTCATTCAGACTAGCTTTTTCACTGCATAGATTTTCCACTGTTTCTTTCAAATCTACCACCACTACAGTCAAATCATCTCTCTCATTTTCTACTTTTCTTAGTTTTTCTTCTATCTTTTTCTTTTCCTTTTCAAGATTGATTATGGTGTCCTTAAGGTCCACAACCACCACCATTAGGTCATCTCTCTCATTCTCAACACTACCAATTTTGCACATTAAGGATTCTTTCTCTATTTCAAGGTTACCTACAGTTTCTTTCAAGTCGACCACACACACAACTATATCATCTCTAGCCTGTTCCACTTCTCCTAGTTCTATGGTCAATAAGTCCTTATCTTCAACTAAGGTATAATAAGTATCAATGAGAACATTTGATAAAGACAATAATTTTTTAGGAGAGTAGGATTTCAGATTTCTCTGAACATCCCTGAAGTCTACCTCTTCTGTGTCATATTCTTCCCTTTCATCAGATTGAGCCATTAGAGCAAACAATGAGTCATACTCCTTTGCCTTGTTTTCAACTACCATCATAGAGCTGTTTTCTGCTACAGGTTCCTCTTCTGATTCACTTGATGAATCTCCCCAAGCAGCAAGAGCCTACCTTATAACATTTTCAGTTGCACTCTTTCTGCTGAATCTCTTATTAGGGGCCTGGTTCCTCTTCGCAGCTTTGTCAGTGTTGTATTTGTAGTTGTCCAGCTTCAGGAGTGGGCAGTCTTTTATGAAGTGTCCGGGCTTACCACATTTATGACATAGGTCATGTTTTCTAGGCTTGCTCGAGCTGCCTCTTCTTGGTATTCCGCCGTTCCTTCAAACCATATTCTGAATCTCTTGGTGAGATAAGCCATGTCATGGTCTTCTTCACTTGACTCATGCTTTTCATCTAGAAGAACCAGGTTCTTCTCTTTCTTGGGCTTCCTTCTTTCATTGTCCTTTTTTCTTTTCATCTCATATTTTCTCAAGTTTCCTGTCAGCTCATCCATTTTTAAGGCCTGCAAATCCTTTGCTTCCGTGATGGCATTGACTTTGCTTTCCCAGGAACTAGGCAGAACACTTAAGATCTTTCGTATAAGTTTGTTCCTAGGAATGACCTCTCCTAGAGAGTGAAGTTCATTGATAATGGAGGTGAACCTGGTATGCATATCCTGTATAGATTCATCTTCCTTCATTTTGAACAGCTCGTACTCAGTAGTGAGCATATCAATCTTGGACTGCTTCACTTGTGTTGTTCCTTCATGGGTTGTCTGCAAAGCATCCCAGATCTCTTTGGCTGACTGACAAGCAGAGATCCTATTGTAATCGTCAGGTCCAATGCCACACACAAGAAATTTCTTTGAACGAAAGTTCTTTTCCACAGCTTTCCTGTCGGCATCATAGTAGTCCCTCCTGGTTTTTGGTACCAATAGACCAGCTTCTCCAACCTTGTGCATAGGGACATGAGGACCATCACAGATGATATCCCATAGCTCAGAATCTTCATCCATGATGAAGTCGTGCATACGAGTCTTCCACCACCCATAATACTGACCGTTGAACCTAGGAGGTCGATATGTTGATTGTCCTTCTTCGAGATTTGGTGGAGCAGCCATGACAGATCCTTTCTAGGTGTTAACCGTTTAGAAAGAACCTGCTCTGATACCAATTGATAGTTTCTAAGAGTCCACCAAACAGTAGAGTTACCAGGTCGTCTACTAGTTCCAACATAAATATATACTAGAAAGACAAGTAAAGCGACAAAGGATTTTTACGTGGAAAAATCCCACTCAAGGGGAAAAAAACCACGACCTACACTTGTAGGATTTCAACTTCACTAACTTATAATCTAAACTATTACAAGCCACTTTGTAAAGACTTACTTACAAAGACTTGAACGCTCTAACTTGTAATACTCATTACAAGCCACTTTGTCACTTACTAGTTACAAAGACTTTGACCTATGACTAGCTTTAGTCACACACAAATACTGATGAATAAAAGGTTAAGAGATTCCTAGCTAGTTGCTTCTACAAAATCTAGTAGGATACAATGAAAACAAAACACAAGATTACAACTCAACTAAGGACACTAACAACACATGATGAAACTGGTCCGTCTTAGTGGAGTTGTCTTCTTGCTTTTGAAACACTTGAGTCTTCAATGCTAGAGAGCACTTTAATGCTTGAGAGAATTCTTAGTAAATGCTCAAGTGAATATGTTGTTCTTCTTTTATCAAGATATTAAAGACCTTGACACATTCCAAGAAGGATGTCCCATATCTTGAAAGTACATCCCTCAACCAATAGGAAGTGACTGCTGCACTGTTACTGCACTGTAGCATGTACAGTAGTAGGCAGTCACTTTTCTGTCACAGCTTTTTACAGTTGTAGAGTTGACCTGTACTTTTGTCTGTCAAGGGATCAGGTCCTCCAACTGGTCCCTTATTGTTTAACAGTACACTGTCCGGAATTCCTTGAGTTGAAGCTGGGTTATGTTGTTTACATATAAGGTCCTTTCTCTGGTTCTTCATATAAAAGTTTGTTAGATCATCAAAACAGAATATAACCCATCATGACCATTCTTCAATAGGGTTTCCACTTCAAGAATTCTCGAGTAGTAATGAATACCACGTTAGAGCTCCCCTCATGAGAGTTTCTCCAAATTTCTTTAGCAACACAGATTCAATTTCATGTGGAGCTATATCATTTCCTTTTACCACTGCTTTGTAGGTGGTAATATGCTCCTCTGGGTCTGAAGTCCCATCATACATTGGCACTTCAGGCATTTCGAACTGCTTCAGGATTATTTCAGGTGCCGCACTCGCCTTGTACGGAAATTAAGTATACTTCTTTTAGTCTGGGCCTTTTAATACTGGTGGAGCGCCCGTGATTTGGTCCATGCGGGCGTTTACATCCCTCATAAACCATAAAATTTCATTTGTGAACGAGCGATTCTCGTTGTTGAGACTGGATTCGCTCCCCCAGCCCCCTCGGAGCCAACCTCACCCCTGGGAGTGTTGTTGTCGTCTCTCTGCGTTGTGTGGTTTGCGGAAATGCCGGGAGGAAGTGGATCTCGTCTGTTTGCGTTATTCGAGGCCCACGATAGCGCCTGCTTCAAATCTGTCGTAACCTTATCCCATCGCATGAGATGGCCTGAATGATCGCATGTTGCTCTTGCAGGACCCTCACCGCATCAACGACATGTTGTTCATCAACATCATCAGGAGTTGTTTCCTGAACTTGTCGAGGGTCCTGCATGTCATGCACCGACGTGTTGTCATTTCCCTCATTGTAGGTGTCACTGATTGTATCCTTAAAATGAGGCTGATCCCCCTCGAATTTCAGGGTTGTGCGTGTTGTTAACAGCGTTATCTGCGTTTTTATTTTTATTTTTTCTAACACAAAATAATCAAAGTACATTAGTAGAAAAGTCAAGGATCAATTTAATCTCACGGTTGTCTAGGCCCCATGGTTGGCGCTAAATAATTTACCCGTAAAACGGTACAGTTGAATTTATATATGGTTTCTAGACAGCTGAACTAATTAGATCCTGAAATAATTAAATAATGTGAGAATTATACAATACCTAGCCTTAAAATGTATATGAAACAACAAATATGACAATTCCAGGAACAAGGTTTCCAGGCACAACAATGATGAGATCCAAAAGCAACAAAGTAAAATTGTATTAAGCTTTGTATAGAATATAATGTAAGCTAGCCAGAAAATTCCTCCCCTTTACAATGATACTGGGTCACTATTTATAGTTGTGTCTAGGAAGGGGGGGAATTGTACCATCCTTTAATGTCAATTATGATGGTCATTGATGAAATTGTAACAATGAACATAAATGTCAAATTTTGTGTAACAAACTGTCGCTCTTAATGCTACAGAATATTCTTTATTAAATGCTACCGGGCGCAGAGCATTAATGCACATTTATGAACGTTATCCTTTTCGGTGACAAGCGGTATAGCTGTGTTCGGTCTTCGGTCATCCCTGTCTTGGGTTCCATATATCGTTCCTTTAGATGATCACGTGTCATATCATATTTTACCTTAAACAGGTCTAAGTGATAAATAAGTGTAAAAGATATGTATCTTGTATTGGTTAATTTGATGTAAGTTAAATATCCGATGTTTTAACCCTATTTTTGGTACGTATCATAAGTTATTTGAGTCAATTCCCCATATTGAATGATATATTTAAGAAGATCAAGATCCAAGGGGTTTAATAGTCCTTCCTAAATCCCAATTGTTTTTCCCACTAAGTTGCTCCTATTTCTCGGCTATACTAGTCATTTCTCTCACCTCTTTTTTTCCTTTTATATATTTTAATTTTCCTCCTTGGTGCTTCTTAATTTCCTACAATGTGTTCTTCATTTTGCCCATCTCCAAATTAAATTCCAATTTGTAGTGAAGCAACTTTGTTTTTTAGTGCTTGTCATGGAACACGCTTTTGATTTTTTTAGTGTCAACATGTTCACCATATATCAGACAAATAGACAATTCAATGAATGAGAATATCAACCCTGCAGATTAGAATCGTTCCCGTATTTCTAAAAGATTTAAATTCTTATTCAATAACAGTTTAAAATGTATTTTCGTTAAAGTTTGTCATTGTTTATTAACTGGCTGTTAGTAACTGCGTTTGAGTTACCCATGCGGGAATGAATACTTACTATACAAATTACATGTAGCAGATTATATTTGTTGGTGGTAAATTGGATGTATTATAAAAACTGGAACGTAGTACCTATACTAGTTTGACTTTTCTGGAGTATAAAATCCCAATCATGTAGGCAGCAGATTGTTAAGTAAGTAGCTTTGATATTGTTTAAAAAAATCGAATTATTAGTGTATTAAATTGAAACCCATATCTAGTACCAACCTACCCACTAAGCCCATCCCTTTTATGGCAGGCCAGAGATAGAAGGAAAATTAAATAGTACCTTAGAAAAATGTATAGGGATGATCACATACTAATTATGCTACATGACTTGTCCCGGTTTACGTAGGTGCAGCAGAACAAAGGAGTCAATTCTCGGTGACTGGCATGCCAACATGGCTCTCTGTATAATTCATCAATGCTCGGTTTCTGAGGATTGTCAACAATATACGCAAGTATTAGCTAATTTAATAAGATACCTAAAATACACGTAACATAATATTTGCTCCACCTTAAAAAATTTCAAAATATTTAAAGCCTAATAAGAGAAGTAGCAAGTGCTAATTATTTCCTTGTGTGTACCAACTGGTTCCACGTTTGAGAATAACAGTGGGACGATATAAAAATATTTACACCCATTATGTGGATGCATATAGAGACGCACAAATATGGATCATAAATTTAAAATTTAAAAATGGAAAAAACAAATGGGGGGAGGGGCAAGGCTACGTATGCACTTTGCTCTTTACCCGTAAAATGATACAGTTGAATTTAATTTATAGACAAGTGAATTAATTTGATCCAAGAATATCTAAATTACTAAAAACAGAGACAAGATCTCCAAATCAAACTCTTCTTTAATATGAATTAAACCCTTCTTGATGGTTGCATAATGGTTGGGTATTGCTGCAAATATCCTCTGTAACGGTTGCTCATCGCTTTTCAAACCGATATCTTTCTTTCAGATCTTTGTCAGCTATTTATTGACTCACATCGTACTTGTCTTTTCTTCCACGTGTCTACTCACCGATCTTCCACATGTTGTTTATTAATTTTACCCGATATACATAGTCCCCCTAATTTCCAGTGACAAAACTCTATATTACCGGGAAGTAGATAAGACCACTCTCTTTGGAGAGATAGTTCTTGAACGGTTTCTGACACTTGAAATGACACAAATTTACTTGCATTTAATGAGCCGAACACATGTTATTCCGTGATTCAGCAAATAGTTTCACCAGTATTCAAGGTAATGATGACCATGAATTCCGCCGCCTATAAACTTCTCCACTTATCATCTTTTTTACTTTTCACTTTTACAAACTGTCACAACCCTTTTTTTTCCCCCGAAAGAAGATATGATTTTGTGGATTAAAGGATTTTTTCAATTAAAGTGACAAACTTGAGTAGGGATTATTTTATTGTTCAGAGTCGCCACTTGGACTTGATATTTTGGTGTCCCAAATCACATTTTATTTGAATCCCTAGTCAAAGGAAGATTTGACTCTTTTATTATTGGTATGCGGAAACAAAGTCCGGGTAAGGAATTCTGTTGATCGGGGAGAAGGTGTAAGGCATTCTCCGAGTCTCGTGGTTCTAGCACGGTCGCTTTATTAACTACATTTGGCTTTAAATAAACTATGCTTTATTTGGTTTTCATGCTTTGTCTAGGCCCGCCTTTATTGTTGATGGCTTAATTGATCTCAAACTAGGACGAGTATCCCCGACCCTAACTTGCACTAACCAAGACGAGTATCTCCGACCTTGGTTCGTGTGTCACACCTAAAAGTGGAGCCTACTCGAAATTAATTAAATACAACTTTTATTTATTTTAAAGGATTGGAACAAGGCATTCCCTCACGACTTTACCATTTTTATATGTCTTTATTCCGAACCGAGTCTTCCCGACATCGGTTAATCAAAATTAATTATTTTTAATTAAAATATTTTATAAATACATAATCTTCTTGAATTTATTTAATGATTAAAAAGGGGCGACGTCAAAATCTTTAAAAAAAAATAGTTTTTCGCTTCATTTTTGAATGTCGACTAGACTATTATTTTCATCCTAAAAAACGAATTGACTAACTTTAGAAAAATTATGTTTTGGAATTAGTCAAATAAAAGCATTTTTTTTATTTGTAGATTGATGGTTCATTTTCTAACTTAAAAAAATTATTTACAAATTCAAGATGAGTGATGTATGGTTAATTGAAACAACTTTGCGGTAATCATGGTTACGAATTTAAAAGATGAGGCTAGTGCGGGAAAATTATTAACTTACATTGTTTAAAACTAAAAAAAAAGTTGGACTTGTGGGGATATCAAAATGAGGCAGCAGCCCACCACTGGGCTTATGGAGTCAATGGGCTCATGTCCAAACAAAATCCAAGAAGGCCCACGCTCTTGGGACTTCAAATATGCAGATGTGGCCTTTTAGAGACACATTACAGATCTAGCCCTTTGCCATTTTTGCAATACATAGCCAACTATTTATAAAATGTAAGTTTGTGGAGAATAACTTTCTATTTACAACTTGCCTACTTTACTAAAATAATTCAATTCAAGAAATGAGCAAGATTATTGGGACTCTAATCAATGAGAGAGAAAAAAACTAGCTTGGCAACAACAGAACAAGCATAACTACACGGATCCAAAGTTTAATACATACTTTATACGAGCAACTGAGGGCAAAACAACATTATATCTAGAACTTTAGCATAAGACTAAAGATGTTTGACACAATTTAATTAACTTGCATATAGTAATAACATTATCCAATATTCAGGAGCATGTAAGAATGAATTATAATAAGACGAATGAAACTACTAATATTTTCTAGCGTCATTATCTTTTATTCCAACTCAATTTTAGGAGTTTACATTGACCGAAAGTTACCTGGACAACATAAAAGAAAATGTCAGCGGGGAATAACTGAATTTCAGCAGCAAAACAACAACAGAATCGTGTTTAAACAACCCAAAAACCTTAGAGAGGAACCCAGAATCAACTCTAAAGAAGACCTATACTTTTCTAAAGGGTTGCACTCTAAAATTCACTCACAAAGCTCACCATTTCAGCTTACTATTGGGTGCTTCAGCTGCTGATTTTTTGTTCAAAGATATATGTGTTCAAGAAACTCTAAAAGATATTTTTTTTCAGTTTAAAATTGAGTGTTATCAAGTGTGAAAGAAGGACCTCTTTAAGTAGGAAAAATAAGTCATTTTGGACAGATTTTGATTCACAAAAAATCTGTCCAAAAGGACTAACTTTTGTGTGCCAAAACAGTAATCGAACTAAGTATTCGACTTATACACTCAAACTCCAACTAAACATGAACTAGAAAAGTAGAAATAAGACTCAAAATGTAATCGAACTAAGTATTCAGACAAACTAGATTAGAATGAGTTCGATTTATGCAAACTAACATGGAACAACAACTGAATTTCACAAGCTAATGCCCGAAACAGAAAATAAACAAAAATCACTAAACTATTAAGATTAATAAAAACTAAATATACGACTAACTATATAAACAATTCAACTAATCTTTTTGGTTTTTCATGAAATCATCATAAAGACTTAACTATCGACCGACTAGGTCGAAGAACCAAAAAATCAGAACTAATAGACAGCAACGAACTACTGGACGGGCTAGGTTAGAGAACTGAAAGTTCACACTTTATAAATTCACACAAAATACTCGACCGTCTAGGTCGAAAAAACAGAAACAGAATTAATAGGCAATAACGAACTACTCGACCGACTAGGTCGAAGAACTGAAATTCACATTTATAAAGTAAAATGTAATTAAGAACTAATACTCAATTGCACATACATAACAAAAATATTAATAGAAATTAAATCTTTAAAACTAATACTAATTACAAAAGCGAGAAATCAGAAAAGATAAAATAAGTTAGGTTTATACCAATCGAGGGCATTTGACACTATTCGAGCCACGAGGAGATGCCGGAGATGTGAAAGAGTAGTTGTCCGACCCCGAGGCGCATGTTTCTTTTTGGCAGACTCTAAACCAATAGATTTCGGCGTCTTGCCAAAAAGAAACAAGTGCCTTTGGTCGAAAAAGAAAAAGAAGAAGAAACAAAAAAAATAGAGAAGCAGTGGCGGCAGCGGCGGCGAGCAGTGGGGTGGTTGCCGGAGTTTCGGGTGAAGTTGGTATCGATAGGTAGGTCTTAAATAGAACTTTCCGTTGATGTAGGTATTATGGGGTGAGATGGTTTTGCGGAGAAATCTAAATAGAAAGAGGGCTTAGGGTTTCATATTTCCTTATATTTATGAAGATTGGTGGAGTTTTAGAGGATATGAGGCTTGAATTCGTGGAGAGGAGGTTGAGAGGAAGAGATGGTGAAATTTTGGGGTGGTTTGGACACCGGCCGCCGACAGTGGCGATTTCCGGCCGGCGGTTCCGCCGTGGAGGGTGCGGGCGGCAGAGATAGGGAGAGGGAGAAGAGAGAGGAATAGAAAAAGAAAATAGGGCAAAATGGGGGCAAAATTTGGGCTCTTTAGGCTTTAAATAGCCTAAGTGACGATTAAATCAGGACCGTTGGATCAAGTCAAGATGTGTGGCTAAGATTAAATCTCAGCCACTTAACCAAAACTACACCGTTTTGGCACGTCTGGTTGGGGTCTTGAGCTGGGCGGGTCAGGTTATTTGGGCCGCTGATTTTGGTCCATTTTTTGGCCAATTTCTTCTTTAAAATGAAAATCCCAGTCCCTTAACCCCCTTACCAAACTAATTAAACTAAAAACCTAATTCTAAAGATCTACAAACACACAAAATAATTATTCAAAAGTATCATGTAAAATAAAAAACAAGTATTAGGCATTTACATCTACCCCTCTTTGCTCGAGAACATGAAGAGTTTTCGTGCAAAGATAGTGAATTCCATGACTAACCTTTGCTCACCTATTAGTATTTTAAAAAAAAAAGGGGTGACCGAACCTTGCTTCCGAGGTTGCCTTCATATCCTTGGTTGTAAAGGAATCAAGTTAGTATAGTTCTGGAAAAATTTAGTAGCTGGGACTACCGAAAACTGGAGTTAAGACTGTTGCTGTTGTTGTTGTTGTTGCTGTTGCTGTTACTTGCTTCTTACATCAAAGAAAAATAGAACTACATATTAGTGCAAGCTAAGAGTTAAAAAATTCCTATCTATGTGTCTTCTGGAGTCAAATCTTGATTCTTGACCTGTTCGCTTGTGTTGACCTTAGATTGGATCTTGATGCTCTTTGAAGAAAAGACTATGACTCATTCTTGATTGCTTGATTTCCCGATAAGATTTGGGAAAATGAAATTTGAGAAGATGGATTGTTGACACATTATCAATGCTAACTCCAATTATCTTGTGATCGAAAGACTTCTTTCTTCTGATGAGAAACTGAAACCGCAAGCTTTAATTGTCACCTGTGCTCTACGGCGGGGCCTGAAAAGCCATCGAAGATGAACAAGACGAACACAATTTTTCTTCCCCAGTTTGGACTAGGAAAATTTTGTGAGTTATCAGAGAAAGCTATAAACTATTTAATTTATTGAAAGGCACACAGAAACAATAGAATAAACTAGCTAAAAGAGATATAATTTTGTAACCAGGGATTGTGTACCCTACGTTACCAAGAGGATATGTAATCAGGGGTTGGTACCCTTTATTACTGAAACGAGTAAAACCAGGGGTTGGCACCCTGTATTACTGAAAAGAAATGTAACCAGGGTTGGCACCCTGTATCACTAGGAAGGAATGTAACAAGGGGTCGGCACCCTGTATTACTGGAAGAAAATGTAACCAGAGGTTGGTACCCTGTATCACTGAAGAAGAATGTAACCAGGGGTTGGTACCCAGTATTACTGGACGAGAATGTAACCAGGGGTTGGTACCCTATATTACTAGGAAGAAAATGTAACCAGGGGTTGACACCCTGTATTGCTGAAAGGAATGTAACCAGGGGTTGACACCATGTATTGCTGAAAGGAATGTAACCAGGGGTTGGTACCTGTCAGACCTCCTTTTTCACTACCCGCATTAATGAAGGGTAATAAGGGAGTTTTTCCAATTAAAGTGACATTATTCGGTTTTGGAATTTATTATTAATTTTCAGAGTCGCCACCCGGATTGTTGACGATGTTCCGGGACACCGATTTTATTAAAAAATCCCAAACCGAGGAATTTTGACTCTGTTTTGATTTGTCTGCGACCATAAATCCGAGTAAGGAATTCTCTTAACTCGAGAGAAGGTGTTAGGAATTCCCAAGTTCCGTGGTTCTAGCACAGTCGCTTAACTATTATTATTTGGCCTAAATCATCTGATTGTTTACGTGTTTAGCCTATTGTGCATTTTCCCTTTATCCAATTTTTAGCCACTTTTGACATTTATGGATTTATCTTGAAAACAAGTCACGAGGACGTGCATTTGTCTGCTTTTGGACATGTTACAACTATGCCACATGAAATTCACGCGCAATTGCCACACATGATTTTAATATAGTTTGAAGTTGAAGTCGGGGACATGAGTTGTCGCGCCCGATTGTAGATTACGTAGTCAAGACTATGGTCGTGACGGTTTTATAATGCCTATTCTAGGCGATGTTCGATTATTCTTTATGTTTTCTATTTGAAGGAGCATTTTAGTTTTAAGACTAATTAGGATGTTTATGGATTTATCTTAGACAAGTCACGATGGTGTGCACTTGTTGTTTTTGAACACATGGAAAACACGTCACATGAAATGCACCCGTGATTGCTATGTGCGTTTTTATTTATTGTTTGGAGTTGAGGGTCGGGGGCACGAGTTCCCACACCCGATTGTAGATTTATATAGCCATGACTATGGTAATGATGGTTTTGAAACGCTTATTTGGAGCGATTTTTGATTATTGATAATTTTAATCTAAAAGGGGTCTGTCCTTGACCTATAGGATATGTATAAAGTCGTCTAGAATTAAATTTACAATCTTAAAGGACAAGTGTTTGGGCTATGGCCATGTTTTAGCCCAATTTGTAAATTAACCCTTAGGCCAAACCCTAATTTAGGCTATTTTTGCAAGTAACGCTACTGATTAGCAAATTCGATTCTCTTAATTAGATCTTATTTCTAGTTTGACAAAATAGCAAGAATATAGTAACAGAAAAACACTTCACACACACACACACACACACACACATACACACACACACACACACATATATATATGCACCAACAGATATGCGAAACACCTTCTTAGTCACTGAATTTGCTTTTAATTTGCGATATTGAATTTCACGAGACCTTTGTAAACGGAGGGAAACGTAGTAAAAAAAAAAACTAGTCATGTACAGAAACATAATTCGCAACAGATTTACAAGGGGAAAACTTCAACTCGTGGGTCACCAAAGGACCTTCATTTGCAACAGAGCATAACTATAATCTTAAGAACATGCTGAAGGTAAACAGTAAAGGTCATCAAGCAAACACTTCCTTTTGTCTAAAGAGAAAAATCCGAAATATCAAATCATGCCTACAATTATTAATTACAAGAGTCAAAATTTGGATGCAGTTGCAAATGTTTATATGAATTTTACACAGAATACTTAACAGTAAATAGTTGCTGAATCGAAATCACCAAGACTTAATGTGGGAACAATAGAAAGAATCTAAATCTGGTTCACAGGGAACTCCTAAATGGGACACATGGGCTTGATTCCGAAATTTTTGCTTGTTTGAAACTTTCCCACAATCTCTGGCCTGCAAAAGCAGCTACGAAGCTGGTTTGCAAGTCAATATTGTTTTTGACCTGCCTCATGGGGGCTAAACTGTGTCGAGATTCTCTTTTTCCAGGTGAGACACCAACAACCATTTCATTAAAACAAAGAAAGGGGTGATTAACTATTTCAAAGATTAACTAGAACAAATAATATTAACTCATCACAAATACCATATATCATCTCAGCCACACATGAACACTTTGAGAATTTAGAGAAAAATAACTCTATGACACTACACATTCAATAACAGCTAGGAATTTAGGACAAGTTTAGAACTACAAAGCTGAAGCAAACAACATGAATAAAGAAACTCACCCGGAAACAAAAGAGATCATATTCCATTTCGTAAAAGTCAACATAGAGGATATTAGATGAGATCTACATACCTATAGTAGTAAAAAGTCAAAAGAAGAAGAAACAGAATGAATTCTTGGCTGGAGAAGAGGAGAAACAACAACAAAATCAGGAACCACATCAGGAATCCAACCCAGAAATTTTGAGCATGAATAATCAGTCTCTCGAAATCAGAAAACCCAGGAAGAAGGTGGAGAAAACTTGGAATCAAAGCAACACATTGATATTTTTGTTAAAAAGATAGCAAGATTTTCCCTTTTTCTCTGCTGAAATTTTGTGTTTATCAGCAGCTGCTGCTATCTATCTCTATCTCTGACCTAGAATGTAGGAGTTCTTTTCCTTTTATAGTGTAACCTAAGATGGTATATAAAAAAAGCATATTCTACCCTAAAAATCAGATTATTCCTATACTTGGACAGCTGTCTGTCCTATTTCAAGCCCAATTTCAGTATTTTGGCATGTGCATAATGGGACATCTGTATAATACTAGAACCTTCTGATGTCCTATTTTATAAATTGCACATTTTACCCTTTTATAATTGATTATTTCAAATACACCCTGAAATTTGACCCTAATCTGATCTTAGAATTCCTCTTAGGACCTTCTAGAACCAGCTAGATGATTCTAATTCCTAACTTGATTTCAATGGTTCTGAAATCATTTGATTTGAAGTGTCTAACCTAATCAATTAGTTACAAGTTCTCCAAATTAATTATAAACAGGAAAATTGAGTTTCAAGAATTAAATAACTACCTAAGAAACCTAAAGTTTAATTAAAAACTGATTAAAGAAAAAATTATCAAATTAATCTTGCTACTGATTTCATCAAGAAGCTTGTTATTCGACTGAAACTGTTCTATTCATCCTAAACTTCACACTGTAAGGGGAAACAATCACAAAAAACAGAATAGTTATGCATTGTAACTGAATCTGAAAAATGACTCTAATTAGCCTATGCAATCAAGATTAATTTAGAGACGGGAATCGGCATGCTTCAATTGATGAACACAAATGAACAAAATCATGAGGCGAAACAGAGAGATTGGAAGACTTTAACTTTATTTCGGAAACATTTATGAGGCCTAATCGATTAATTCAACTAAACGACAATGATATACTAGTGAGGCCATGGATGAAAATAGTAACATAAACACCTTTTACTAAACAGTGATACATACGACTGTATTTATATTTATATATTTTTTAAAAGAAAAGAAAAACAAAGAAAAGACAAGAATGGAAAGGGAAATACCAGTAATAGTGGTTTTGGATGAACTCCGATGACTTGCCGGACTTTGACCGGACTCTGACGAACTCAAAGGCGACTTTAACTTGCATGAATCGATGGCTCTTGTCAAGATCCATCGACTCATGTGATTTTGAGTCACAGAGTCATGGAAGTCGCCTTTAAAAGCTTTAGGGTTCTTTTTCGTATTTTCAGATCTGAAATAAGTCGAAATAGAGTGGTTCTTTGGGAAAACTAAACCTAGGAGGTGATTTGGAGGTGAAGGCGGTTGTGGGGTAAAGTTTTGGGGTCGATTGATGGAGCTCCGCCGCCGGTGGAGCTAGGGTGGTGGATGGCAGTTTCAGGTGAGGCTTAAGAGAGAAGAGAGAGACGGTCAAAGGGGGTGTAGCACTTAGGCTTTGAGAGGGGGGGGGGTGGGATTTTGAAACAGTTAAATACTCATTAAGTGCTTAGTTCCGGACCGTTGGATCAAAATGATCCAACAGCTGAGGTGAAGGACAGGCTAAAACAGTGTCGTTTTGGTTTAATGTTGGGGCAGACCGGGTAAGGGGTTAAATTAGGCTGGGTGTATTGTTATTTTTTGGGCCTGGGAAAGTTAGCCGAGGTTTAATTTTACCATCTTAGCTAAATTAGTTAATCAATTAGCTTAATCAAACTAATTCTAATTACCTTTAAAAAAATGTAATAACTAATTTTTGACTTGTTTTTGTCTAATTATGAACTAATTGATAAATTAATTAAGAGTAAAATAACTAATTTAATACTCCTAATTAAATCCATTATTTGTTGGATAAAATGATTAATTTTAGTAATTAGTTAACAAAACTACATTACATCAAATAATTTAATTAATAATAAATTTAATTTCTTGATAATAATGATGCGCCTAATTATGCAATTTTCATTTTAAAAGACGAATCATGAATATGCAATGCAAAAACAATTCACACTTAACATTAAAATTCAACAAAATTTGTAAGATTAATTTATTTTATTAAAATTTGTAGGAGTATATAGTGGGTGAAAAATCACGTGCTCACAGTACCTTGTATTACTGGAAAGGAATGTAACCAGGGGTTGGTGCCCTTTATTACTAGGAAGAAAATATAATCAGGGGTTAGCACCCTGTATTACTTGAAAGGAATGTAACTAGGGGTTGGTGCCCTGTATTACTAAGAAGAAAATGTAACTAGGGGTTGGTACCCTATATTAATGAAAGGGAAAGTAACCAGGGGTTGGTACCCTGTATTACTAGGAAAAATATATAATGAGGGGTTGGTACCCTGTATTACTGAAAGGAGTGTAACCAGGGGATGACACCCTGTATTACTGATAGAAAACGTAACCAGGGGTTGGTGCCCTGTATTACTGGAAGGAAATGTAACCAGGGGTTGGCACCCTATATTACTGGAAATGAATGTAACTAGGGGTTGGTGCCATGTATTACTGGGAAGAAAATGTAACCAGGGGTTGGTGCCCTGTATCACTGAAGATGAGTGTTACTAGGGGTTGGTGCCCTGTATTACTGAAAAAGATATAACCAGGGGTTGGCACCCTGTGTTTCTGAAAGGAATGTAACCAAAGATTGTACCCTGTATTACTGAAAATGAATGTAGCCAGGGGTTGGTGCCCTGTATTACTGAAAATGGTATAATCAGGGGTTGATACCCTGTATTACTGGAAAGGAATGTAACCAGGGGTTAGTACCCTGTATTACTAGAAAGAAATGTAACCAGGGTTGGTACCCTGTATTACAAGGAAGAAAATATAATCGGGGGTTGGTACCCTGTATTACTGAAAGGAATGTAACCAGGGGTTGGTGCCCTGTGTTACGAAGAAGAAAATATAACCAGGGGTTGGTACCTTGTATTACTTAAAGGGAAAGTAACCAGGGGTTGATACCTGTATTACTAGGAAGAATATGTTACCAGGGGTTGGTACCCCGTATTACTAATAAAGTGTTGAATCCCTCTAGGCAAAAAGGGTTCTACCTGAGTTAATCTACGTAAAACATCCATGAGCGAAGAGTACTTCTACCCAGAACTATGAGCTGGATACCCTAGGTGAAATGGTTCTACCTGAGTTAATCTACGTAAAACATCCTGAGCGAAGAGTACTTCTACCCGGAACTACGAGCTGGATTCCCCTAGGCGAAATGATTCTACCTGGGTTAAGCTATGTAAAACAACCTGAGCGAAGAGTACTTCTACCCGGAACTACGAGCTGGATCCCCCTAGGCAAAATGGTTCTACCTGGGTTAAGCTATGTAAAACAACCTGAGCGAAGAGTACTTCTACCCGGGACTACGAGGTAGATCCCCCTAGGCGAAATGGTTCTACCTGAGTTAAGCTATGAAAATGGGAGGTATGGACAGTAGTGATGCATGCTGAAAATAAAAGAAAAATGGAGATTTTAAGGAGCTTGCGTTTGGTGACATTCATCCTTTGAGAATCTCTATTCTGCACTGCTTTGTTTCTTCTTTCAAACAAAGAAATATTTGTGAGTTTTCAAAGTGGTGGTCGGTTTGTGGCCTTGATGCCTTGAGTGGTTTGAATTCACAGCCACTCCGCTATTGAAGAATTGATTCTATTAGTATGGTACCGAGGTGCTCAGATACTCTGTATTGCATTCTGGAAATCTTGTTTTTTGATGTTTCCCCTGACTGTTTCATACTCGGATGTCCATGGCACCGCAAACCCTTGTCCTAAAGGCAAGGCAAATTTCCCCTTAAAAATCAAACTCAGTTGTCTTGCACCCAGTACCAGTTTGTGTCTGTAGTGCTTATCAACTTTTCTCATGAAACAAGTCTTGCTTAGGAAACCTTTTTAGTTTCTTTGAGACACCTTGTTTGCCTTATCAAATGAGATCACAGATGGATCATGCTTTCGTCAATTCCATATATGACCCAAATTGTGCTCGATATTACGGGGAAACTGTAGCCAGTTTTGCAGCCATTTCTTTGCTTTGATTTTGACGAAAGATTATACTGAAATGGACTCAAAGAAAAATTATGGGTAAAAACAGAAGAATACTTGAGGGTGAAAAAGAACTGTTCTTAAACAAAAAGGTATCCCTTACGGGGAAAGGAATATGGAGACTTATCTGGAAGTATGTGCCGACTTCAATGAATCATGACATGCATTTTGGACTGGACGTTTGATCCTTCTGAGATATCGAATTCTCAGAAGCTGTCGCAATTGTTCATCTTGAAACGGTCTTGGTTGTGCTCATGCCGGGGTATCGAAGACCCTCATTCAGCTAGTAGCGCCCTTTGCGGGTTTTTGCTAACTGGTCTCTCTCATTTCTCTACTCACCTACGCCTTATGATGCCCATATGGGTATTCACCAATAAGACTCTCTCATTTCTTTGCTCACTGTCACCTTACAGTGCCCATACGGGTTTTCGCCGATAAAACTCTCTCATTTGTTCTTCTTTCTTTTTTCTTTTTTTTTTCCCTACTAAGATACGACATGCAAAAGGTTTCCCAATGGCCCTGACATGGTAACTTCAAATATTCTCAAAGATCGATCAGAAGTTCTTAACAGAAAAAAAGGAAAAGATCCTTATACTGAATTACAACTTTTGGAACCGTTTCTACAGAAAAAACCGTAAAATAAAACAAACTTCTGCCCCTGTTTTGGATTATTGGGAATATGGATTTTTTGTTGTAATGGGACCGAACCCAGGGCAAGGCTACCTACGTATCCTTTCGAAATCAGGTCAGACGTAGTTCAATGACTCAGAAGATTTGTTGTTTGACCCATTTTTTCTTTCTTTTTTTTTTTTACAAGTACACAAGTTCCAAAAGGTGGAAAACAAAGAAGACAAATAAGGCTCAAAAGGGTTAACAAAAGGGTGACACCTATTTGGGATAGCGAGCAATGATAGCCTTCGTCATCTCGATCTGAGAAAATCATGTGTGAAACCATAATGGGTATATATCAGACATAATATCTTTTGACTGCATCTGCGTTAATAGTCATGTCTGGTACCT
>MDKH01153920.1:0-46014 GCA_005239495.1 Nicotiana undulata | reverse complement strand
ATTAGAGTTAGGATCACTTACCCAAGTTGCTATGGAAGAAAACTCGCTTGAGGATCGCCTATGGGGTCTTGGAGAGGAAGAAGATGGTGAAAATGTGATAAATCCCGTATAAGGTTCTGTTTTGGACTTAATAAAATCACTGGGCAAAATTAGCCTATGCAATCGCGGAGATAGGTCGATCGCGGAGTTGGATCTGGTTGGTGAAATGCGATCGCAGAAGGGATCTTGCGATCGCAGATTACGCTGGGATGGGTTACTGCGATCGCGAAGGGTAGAGTGCGATCGCAGAGCTTCTAGAAGCACATCACTGCGATCGCGGAGCATATGTTGCGATCGCTTAGAGTATCTGAGACCCCTTACCCACCTAACACTGTGCGATCGCAGGAGGACCTACGCGATCGCACTGAACGAAACCTGACACCAGAAACACCAGCAAAAACACACCAGATTTTTCCTATCTTTTACACCCCGTTAGCTACCCGAAACTCACCCGAGCCCTCGGGGCTCAAAACCAAAAACACACACGACTTCCAATACATCATACGAACTTGTTCAAGCTTTTAAATCATCAAATTACCATCAAAACACGTAATTAAACCTCAAAATCCAATTAATCAAACTTAAGAATTTTAAAATTCTAGAATTCACTTCATTACGCCGAACCGGCCTAAACATGCTCGGAACGACTTCAAACTTTGCAGACAAGTTATAATTAACACCATGGAACTAATCCCGGTTTCGGAACCTCATTCGGACCTCGGGAACATCACATCACTTTCCAAGCCACATTTCAATTTCTTTAAAACTTCAAAACCTCATTTTGATCCGAAACCACTCAATTCACGCCCGTTTTACACCAAATTTTACAAATAACACAAATAGTATATCATAAACCTGTTCCGGGCTCCGGAACCATAATACGGGCACGGTAACACTGTTTTCACATAATTATTCACTTTCCTATTCCTTTATTATTTTCAGAAAACAATTTCTTTTAAAAATTCATTTCTCGGGCTTGGGACCTCGGAATTTGATTCCGAGCATATGTCCAAGTCCCATATTTTCCTACGAACCCTCCGGGACCATCAAATCACGGGTCCGGGTCCGTTTACCAGAAATGTTGACCAAAGTCCACTATATTCATTCATTAATTATCAAAACTCATTTTTTATCAACTTTTCACATAATAGCTTCCTGGCTACACGCCCGGGATGCGCACGCATAACGAGGTGAGACTAACGGAGGCTCTCGGAGCCTCGGAACACATATAAGGCTTAAATTACATAAGATGACCTTTTGGGTCATCACAAGTAGGAAAAGGGTCCTACAAACTTGGCACCATGGAAGGCGAGCAACTACCAAGAAATTGGAACACATCGATGCTCAAGCGCTATTACTGTTAAGGTACAACTTTCTCCCTTCTCATTTATGTTTCATACTGACTAATTACAGGTGTTCGATTCAGAGGAGTTGAAGTGCCCTTTAGCTTGAAGACCTTGGGTTTCAAAGCATGCGTTGCACTCTTCTTTCCTTAGTTCGGGTTTTATCCCAAATGGGTCTTACCGGCAAGGTTTTTAACGAGGCAACAACTATATGCTACCTAAGGAGAACTCAACAAGTATTCAAAGCTTCTTTTCAATCAGCCTTGAATACTGGGGGGCATCACCCTCGGAGGTTATCTTTTCGAAAGAATCAAGTTATAACTAAGAGGGCCTCGATAGGAAAATATTGTATTGGGCAAAATGGTCAAATGAACTGTGTCCATATTAAACAATCGAGCCTCCGAAGGAAAAAACATGTACAACATATATCAAGTAATCGAAGAAGCCTCTTTGCTTGTCAAAACACTTTGCGCCTCAAAGAAGCTTATTACTTTCACGCAAAATGGCTCAAGGGCCGAAAATCCTCGAACACTCGGGGACTGTCATCAACAGTCAACTCATCGAGCCATCAAAAACTCGAATTCGTAAGACCTCAATGAGGTAACTTCGAGCTCGTAAGACCTCAGTGAGGTAGCATCGAATCTGTAAGACCTCGACATGGCATGCCCAAATTTATAAGACCTCAATGAGGCAACATCAAACTTATAAGACCTCAATGAGGCAATGCCGAGTTTATAATACCTCAACGAGGCATACTCAAATTTATAAGACCTTAAAAAGGCATAACCCCATTATTAAGGCCAAGGATATATATTCGAACTTGGAAGACCCCTAAAAAGGCATACCATCGATATAGAAGCCAAGGTCACCTCACCCGGGGACTAAAGGCTACGACCAAACATAAAGACTACGATCAAATTTATAAGCTACGGCCGAATTAACGCGGCTCAGAGACGTCCGACTACCGCCATAAAACTAAAGGACTTCAATTACTTCAAAAATACTTTGAAAAGAACCGATTAATCAGGCTACCCTCGGCACAAGAAAAGGAGCTTCGACAATATCAGCTCCGAATAATGAAGAGGCTTCAAAACAATCAGCCTTCAATAAAAAGGCTTCGAAACATCATCCTTCGATAAAACCCCACGAGGTACTCGACTATCTTCACATATCGACTCATAATCGAGGTTCTCGTTTGAGCCTTCAAAGAGTCGGACGAACACGAAACATGCCAAGGCATAATCAAAACATCAAAAATCTTTATCTAGAATGGGGGAAAACTATAGCCATATTAGAGGTCGAATCGACCCAATCTAAAAAGAGCCTAAGGGCCAGCCTAAAGAGCCTAAGGGCCAACCTGAAGAGCCCAAGGGCCAAGTTCAAAATAGCCTAAGGGCCAATGTTGTAAAAGAAACCTAAGGGTTGATAGTACCAAGTCAAAACTTGACTCGAGGATCGAACCCCCAAACGCTCGACTGCTATTGATTGTTCATCGAGCATGAAAACCTAAGGGATTTATATTATAAGTTCGACACATCGGATTGGTTATCGACAAGCACCAAAGTTTATTCCAAAAAAGCAAAGGAAAGACAAGAAGTGACGAAAAGCAAAGATCTTTTTTTATATATAAAGGTTCACAAAAGCATATTTACAAAGCCCACACTTTGAGCCAGTACACGAAAAAGAAAGAAAAATAAGTCTAATCTTTCGTTGGCGGCACTTGACTAGATGAAGCTCCCTCGAGAGTTATGCCTTCAATGGCTTGTCCCTCGGCCCCTAGGTCTTCAACGGCCTCGTCCCCCTCGGGGACTTCTTCTTCATCTTCGTCACCTTCCGAACCGCTGGCCGAGTCACCATCAGAAAAAAAAACAGAGTTGATGACTCTTCCTCTAGGGCCCTAACCATGTCGATCTTAGCAGAAAGGTCGAAGCCCCCTGCATGTGCTTCCTCGAAAGCCTGTCTCCGAGATCCCAATCGAGCATGGTCCAGGGCTCGAGCTAGTTTGAGCTCGGCCTTAGTAGACGCTTTCTTAGCCTGAGAGTTCACAGCAGCAGCATCCTCCTGATACAAGGATAAGAGCCCATCAACCTCGGCCTTAGTCCTAGACAGCGCGACAGCTGATTCAGCATGGAGATCCTTATACTTTCCACTTTCTACCTTTGTATCTTGGAGTTGATGCTCAGCCGAGGTCATCTTCTCTCGGAGAGTATCTGTCTCAGAGGCTACATCATCCATACGTCGTTTGAGCCCGAGGATTTCAGTATACCTGAGTCTAAGCTCCTCCCGCATCAAGTCATCTTTTTGCTTAAGCTGCAAGAGTCAACTTAAGGCATTAAAACGCTAAAATTCAACGAGCACAAAAATAAGCATACGAAGACTGTGATACCTTCTCGTCAAGACTGGCTCGTTCTCGATATATCGCCTCTAGGCAAGCTCGAAAGTCATGCAGTCTTCTTCCTTCTTGGCTAGAAGCGCTTTGCACTCATCCGCCTTCGATGAGAGCCTCCTGCACTCCTTCTCACAGCAGGCCAATTCAGCTTGTGACTTTGAAAAGGCCAGATTGTCAAGCTCTATGGCCTAAAAGCATAAAGGAAAGAAATCAGAAAAATTGAGGATCAAAACTTGAGGCATAGTTGTCAAAATATTACCTGTTTGCAGAGCTTATCGACTTCCTCAAAAATGAGCGAAGCATTAAGATCGGGGATTTCTTCGACCCCGATGAAGTACCCTTCAAACACATCATTCTCCCTGAGAGATGCCCCCACGTCGGGAGTCTCCATATTGCGAGCATCCCGTATCTCCCTAGGAGAGAATATTGGACCCGACGGAGAATCACCTACATTAATAACCCCGGCTGGATTGAACGGGGCCTTCTCTTACCTTCGGGGGGCCTCAGAACTGGGCTCCCCGAGCTCGTCTACCGAGTGCCCCTCAGCTTGAGAAATGTTTTGGCCGTTGACCGGCTCAGGGACTCTGTCTGACCCACCCTCTAGAGTCTCTTCAGCCCGAGATGGGGCAACATCAACAATTTCTGGTTCAGAATCCTTCGGCTCAACAATCGGCGGCTCAGCAAGCTTTGAAGCAGTCACGCTTCCTCTTCCCCCAAGTACTAGCGGGGAGTCATCTTTCTCTTCGCCCTCAACTCGAAGGCCCTCTGCCACTTGCGGATTTAAGATCGTTGAGTCGGCCTTAGGCTTTTGCACTTTAGCTTTCTTCGGCTTCGAGGACTCAGCCAGCGATTTCCTCTTTCTCTTCTTCTCCTTATTGATTTTTGGGGTATATACTTCCCCGGGCGGTGCTTCCTTCATCAAAGAGGCCTCTCCTAGGCCTTCACAAACGCCAAATATAAACACGTAAAATGAGATTACTTTTGAGGGATATCTCCTTTAAAGAGTTCAAGTATGGCAGAAGCAAAACCTCACCATGGTTTTTAGCCTCCCATTGGGTCTAGACCAGATCGCGCCACACACGCTCAACATATGGGCAAGCCGAATCAAGATTGCAAACCCAGCCTGCGAGGTCCTTGACCGCGCCGGGATACCACTCGACAGTTGCAACATAAAAGAGAGTTAGTTCGAGGGGAAGATGGTCTAAAGGAAAGAGAAAGTACTTAATTAACATATTCACTTACGATTCATATTCCATTCCTCGGGGAATGGCATCCTTTCAGCAAGGATCAAATTTGAGGTCCTAACTTGGACAAAACGGCTCATCCACCCTCTGTCCTTGTCCTCATCGATGCAGGCAAAAAGGACCTTTGAGGCCCAACGTTGAAGCTTAATCAAGCCACCTCGATACAGTCGGGGGTTGTACATTCTAATCAGATGGTCGAGGGTGAAAGGCATCCCCTGGATCATGTTCGTAAAGTGTCTAATCATATAGACAATGCGCCAGAATGATGGATAGATCTAGCCGAGTGTCACCCGATATTGCCTGCAGAAATTGAGGATCACGGGGTCTATCGATAGAGAAGATGGTTCCACCGGACCTAGGGTAAAAGGATATGTGTATACACTAAGGAAACTGGCTTTGTGTGTCGTTATGTCTTCCTCACGAGAAGGAATTTCCACTTTGTACCGCCTCCCCCCAGGTGCAATCAGCCTTCACCTTCCTAGTGTCGGTTATTAGGTTAATGTATCGGGACATGGGTTCACACCACCTCGGTTTCGAAGAAGGCTTGTCGGCCTTGAAATCGGAGGACGTTTCGCAGGGTCCGGGGATACATTCATCGATACGAGGAGGCACTATTGCCTTGATCTTAGACAAGCGTGAAGATGAAGAAACTTTATCATCTTGGGGAACGGTTCTAGAGGTCTTTGCCATTTTTGCCGAAAGATTTCATAATATAGGGAAGAAACTGGTTGGGAGATGAACACAAGAAAGAAGTAAGAAGAGTGGTTGAAGGTTTGAAGATATGGTAAAAAGTAAAAGGTTAAGGAGTGAAAGATTAAAGTATTTGTAGGGGCCAGTCGTGCATGTTGGGGAAAGCCAAAGGACGGCCAACCATCATAATCAATTCGAGGCTTTTCAAGAGCCAAGCGAACGTGACTTTTGAACATCCTTTTTGTCACATCAATCGCTTACATGACATAACTGATGTAATGATGGAGGCATTGAAGAGTTGAAGAATTCAAATCGTTCCTTGTTATTTCATTCCAAGAAATGCGGGGACTATCTGTATACGGTCAAAATCGGGGAAGGCTAATTTTAAGGCATCTATGGCATTCCAAGCCCGGTCTCGATGGGCTCGGAGCAGAGTCTGAGGGTCGACCCCGAGATGCATCCCTCGAGAAAGTATACCGAAGGCTCATCCAGCATACCTCGAGGCAGGATAAAAATCGAAGACCGTCATGGAAAGGCGGGAAATTCCCAAGGGCACGTGATTAGAGCTGACAAGGTCTGCAAGAATAGTGCGAGTCCGTACTGAGCCATTATACAGTTGTACCAATAGTATTTATTTGTCATAATTAGGCATGTACTATGTTGGGATTCCCCTCTACTATATAAAGGGGACCCCTGTCATTTTGTAACACACATGAATATTCAATACAATAGAACATTCTCTGCTTTTCTTGCCTAAACGTGCTCAAAATTACTCTACAGACTAATTGCTCTTTATTTATTGCCTTCATTCATTGTTCTTCATTTATCGCCCATTATTAACCGTAAAAGGCTATCCTCGAGGCCTCCGATATCATTGTTTCTTCATCGATTGCTCCTTATTGTTTGCTACAATCAGACCTCGAGGCCCCCATGTTCCAGCCAGCTCGAGGCCCAACCTTGTGATAATATTGGTTTGTATATCTTATTTTCCTTACTTACACTTATTATTTCTTACCTAACAACTAGTATTAAAATAAATCACATATTTTTAGAACCATAAATCAAATATAATTGTTAATACCATTTTCAAGGTAAACAAAGGCCATTACAGATATGTTGTTTATATCATGTTAGACGAGGAAAAAGTCGTTTAAGTAATCGTACAAGGATAATATGCAGAGATTTTGACAACATATGTCATTCATGCAAATTGAACCAATGTAGCTCAAAACATGTGTTTATTATCAGCTTTCTCCTCTAAAATATGAATATCCTTTTAAATTAATTTGAAAATAAGAACAACTATTTTTTCTAGCAACACATGTTCTTCTGATCCTCAATGTTGTAATATAGTTGCGGCGACACATTTTTTCATCCGGACAACTTTATGTTACATTTTTAAAAGGTATATCAATGTTGAGAAGAGAGTATTAAGCGTGACATAGTAATTACAGTGACAGAAGGAAAATTTAACTAACTTAATTAAGTTGATTATTTTGCAGGTTCAAGCATAATTTAATCATTTCAAATTTATGTATTATGTTTGTTTAGCCTAAATGATGTGTAACAATTTAAATTTATAATGAGGTCTTAAAGATATGCGATTTAGTCCAATACCGATTATTTAACAAGAAAGCAAATATGTAAGTCGATAAAGCAAGTTAAAGCAAACCAGTGTATGAGCAAGCCTCGACCTCGAGCTAAGATGACCTCGAGATGGACCTCGATGAATAGTAGAATAAAACAAAGAGAATAGAATAAAGAATTATTCTGAGAGATGAGCGCAAAAGTAAAGGAGTATATTCTTTTCCAATGATTGATGATGTTTACAAATGAGTAGCCTCCCCTTTATATAATTGGGGACGCCCTAAATATGGTACATTTCTATTTTCAGAAAGGAATCTAATTGGTACAGCTGTCTAACGGATTTGTACGAATTCGTATGAATCCATTCCAGAATTTACGCCTTGATCTTTGTGCCATTTCTGAGTTCCCGCCCATTCTGGTACAAGCCAAAAACGGTATCATTTCGAGGTGCTTATACTATGCCCTTGATGTTGTGTGCTTTGTTTCTCGAGGTCTGCACTTACCTGAACCCGATTTGTCTCGATCCATCTGACTATGGCCTCGGGGTGATCTCTCGAGCTTATGAAATCGAGGTTATCCGATTTCGACCGTATACAGATAGTCCCCGCGTTTCTTGGAATAAAATGACAAGAAATGATTTGAATCTCAAATTTCCGAAGTCCCCAATAGTGACATCATCCTCGTGACGAAAGTGTTGAAGCGACCAGAACGTCCCATCGGTTCGCTTCCCCAAAACATTAAATGCATGTCAATGCTGGTCGGCCACTAGCTCCACTGAACCGTCACCGATCCTCTATATATACTCGGTTATTTGCCTCATTAAGGACTTTCGCCTCTACTTGCAACCCCTCTTTCTCTCTACCTTTTCTTCTTCTGCCATCGGTTCCTCCACCTAATCAACGCTAAAAGCCGCCAAGACTTATTTCCTTCCACCTTCTTCAACAAGAATTGATGGCCAAAACTTCCAAATTTGTTCCTCAAAAAGAGAGAACTTCCTCTTCTTCCTCCCGTCCGGCTGATGGCACACCACCGGCCTTCCACGAGATCATCCCGGATGGTTGTTCCCTACAAAAGGACTTCATCGTCGAGAATCCTCCCGATGTCCCTGGTCGACGCGAGCACGCTTCAAGGTACATATGTTCAATAGAGAGGAAACACCTCGATGCCGTGAGAAGAGAATGTGGCTGAGAGGAGAAGGTCGTGATAAAAATCCCTACTCGTGAAGAGGATATTACTACTCACGTAAAGGGGTACACTTCTCCCTTTACGTTGGGTCCTCTCAACCTAATCGTGCTCGAATTTTGCAGAAGGTACCAAGTCACTCTGGGCCAAATCCACCCGTCCTTTTGGCGGATAGTAATAATGATCAGATTCTTTGTCAACAAGGTCGAGGGGCTCGAATTTACCCTTAGACATCTCATCCTCTTATACCAGCTTCAGCTCTTTCGAGGGTTGATTAAACTTCAACGACGATCGACTAAATCTTTGTTTGCTAGTAATGACGAAGATAAAGATCGAGGTTGGATGAGCCGGTTCATCCGGGTGAGGACCATCCATGTCATCCCTGAGGAGCACATGTCGTTCCTCGAGAAGTGGACCTTTGAACGTGAGTGGAGCCCTTTTCCTTAGTAATTTTTCGTAATTTTGCTAAGCTTTGCGTAACATTATTTCCCTTTTCCGCAACGGTCCCATAGATTCCTAACACGATCCAAGATCTCGAGGACTAGGTTCGTAAGCTAGCTGCCACCTCGTCATATGACAAACGCAAGTGGGGTGACTTGTCAAAGAGCATGTGAGAAGCAAAACACCACAGTACATATTTCAATACTTTCTTATTTACTAGGAACGCTCCCTTTCTAAAACTTAACTTCATTGTTGCAGGCATTGGAGAGCGAATCCTTTTACTCCAGATTATGAACACACGATCAAATCTGTCAAGAACGAGCTGACCTTAAGGAATACAGAAAGTTACCTTGAATTCCTAGCAAGGACTTTGCTGCTATTCATTCCTAGTTCCCTGAGATGAGGCCGCCCCCTCCCGGAGTGAATATCGAGTCTCCGATATTGAAGCCAAAAAAAAGGACAATAAAGGGAAGAGGTCCTCAAAGCCCGAAGATCCTCAAAACAAAGCGGAGCCCGCTCAGAGGCGTATGAACAACGTCGTCATCAATGTGGACATTGACTCAGTCCACCAGCTCATGGATGATGAAGACGACGAGGTTGAGGGTTCGACTCTGGTGACCCGAACCAAAAAATCCACCAAGACCACCAAACCCATCAAAGTCGAAGTCCTTAGTCATGCTAAAGGGACTTCAAAGGAAAAGAAAATTGAGGACCCCGCGTCGCCTAACGTCGTGGTTGTTTCTCAACCTTCTGATAGCACCCCGAAAGGGGCAAGTTCTGAGGCTCATGTGGTTGAACAAAGCACCTTCCTTTTAATGTTACATTTTCCTTAACGTTGCAATTTCCTTCCTCGCTTTGACTGATCCTTCCTTTTTCTTTGTAGGCTTTTATCAAATTCAAGGTTGAGTTGAGCCAATGCGAGGCCGAGCTGAACAAGTCCTTGGGAAAAGAGAAATCCCTGAGGCTCCCTTGCGATCAAAAGGAGGAGGAACTGAAAAACTTTCAGTCGGAGTTGGCCAAAGCTCGAGAGTATGAGAATGATATGGAGAAGCAGGTAACTATTGTTTTGAAAGAGTACGGACTTCCCCTCCCAACTTAGGAGGCTAACACTTTGGTGTCTCAGCTGCAGCAGAAGGTGGAGATTCTGGAGCGGCTTCGAGGTAAAGTTAGCCAGGTTAACGTCAAGTGCAACAGATAGAAAGAGAAGATGGACATCCTAGCTGCGGCAAAGGAAGCTGCATTGACAAGATTATCAACTGCCGAGACTCAGCTTCAGAAAGCCCAAGAGAGAAGTTCGTCTAGGCCGAAAAAATTGTTGAACTCGAGGCCAATCTTGCAAAGGCCGAGGCTGAAGTTGCTAAAGGCCGAGGCCGAAGTTGCTAAAGCCCAGGCCAAAGCCAAGAAGATCCAAATTACGGCTGATAAAATGGTCGCCGTATACTTGAAGGATACTGTAGCTGCTCAAACAGAGTTGAGAGGAGTTGTTTCTCGGGAAAAATGAAATAATGAATATGCCAGGTGCGATCTCGAAGGAGACTCTCGAGGAGATCCATGCCAGGGGCTTCGATCTCTCCGAAGAAATAACCCAAGCTAAGGCAGATGAGTCGATGTTGAGTTTTTTCTAACCTCCGATGATGATGATGATGTCAAAGGTGGCCAAGGCGGGTCCGGAGATGAAGATAGGGTCGAAGAAGAGACTACTCCGGATGAAGAGGCTTCCCCCGAGGGAGAGGCAATTCCAGGAGAAGAAGCTGGCCCCGGGAGGAGGGGGGGATGCCCCCTCGGTGTAGATAGAAATTTTTTCTATTTTTTTTTATTTCCTTTTTTGTTGAACTCTTCTATACCACCTTTTGAATGTATATAAAGAAGGAGTTTTCTTGATTGCTTTTTCAGTATTCTTTGCCTTATATTTTTCGTAATAATTTCATTCTTCGAGCTATGTATTCGAGAGTCCTCCTTAAATGGTTTCCTTGTCGCAACCAGGTTAGAATGAGGCACGCCTTCGAGATATATACCTTTAGTGCTGAATAGTGACAAGGTTTAGTCAATAATGTTTGTTGGGCTCGGGGTGATCGAACCCTTGGGTTCGGATGAGAGTTCGAACCCTTAACGTGTCGGCCCTTAGGCTCTTTTATATCGGCCCTTAGGCTCTTTTGTATCGGCCCTTAGGCTCTTAAAAAGCGGTTATAATTTTTCCCTTTCTCGAAAAAGGCTTTAAAAAATGCATGCCTTAGCATATATATATTTTTTGTATCCATTGGGTTTTTTTAGGGTTCAATGGTCGGAACCTCGATTTTCTTAGCTCATTTGCGTTGAGGTGATTTAACATATTGAAGGCTGACGTTATTGAAGCCTATAATTTTCGGGGGCCGATTTTATCGAGGCCCATGCTATGCCGAGGGTATCCTTATTTAATCATTTTTTCAAAATGTTTGAAGGCCTTAGATTATGGCGAAAGTCGGACGTCTCTGAGCCGCGTTATTTCGGCCATGGCCTTTTTATGTGACTGTAGTCTTTAATGTGGCTGTATCCTTTGGGTATGTCTTTTGGACTTGTTTCCGGATGATATTTCGAACTTGTTTAAAATGTTAGTCCCCGAGTGTGATGGCATTGGCCACATCGAGGGATGCCTCTTTGAGGTCTTATGAGTTTAAGTTTGCATAGTTCAAACATGTTTGACTATCGATGATAGTCCCCAAGTAGTCGAGATGTACTTGTGTTTTGGCTTTTGAGCCTTTTCTCATATAGAATCATAAGTATGGAGTAACAAATTTCTTCAAGACATGAGATGCTTAATAAAAAAAGGTGCTTCTTTCAATAACTCGTACATGTGTACATGTTTTCCCTTCGAGGCTCGATAATCCTATATGGAAACGAATCCTTTGACCGTTTGGCCCATTACAAAGTTTCCCTATCGAGGCCTTCTTAGGCGTGAAGTATTTTCCTCGAAAATGCCAGTCCCTGAGGGGTGATGCCCCCCAGTATTCGAGGTGAATTGAAAAGAAGCCTTGGATACTTGTGGAATTCCCCTTAGGTAGCATATGATTGTTGCCTCGTTAAAAACCTTACTGGAAAACCCCATTTAAGATAAAACCCGATCTAAGGAAAAAAGAGTGCAACCCAGTGTTCGCATTTGTCACACTCAATTTGTGAGAGGTGTGCCCTTCAGGGGAGCAAAAAGCCTTAGGTGCCAGGTTCGATCCCAAGTGGTTGCAGCTGCAGAGGGGTGAACGTTGGGCCTAGGTGGAAAAATACCTTAGGTGGTCGAGCTCTGGAGGGGACGTCACACTGTGCTTGTAATATTTCGAAGATTAAACTCCCCCGTCTCCTTGACCCTGTGTTCCTTGGCCACCAAGTCGGACCTCTCCGCGTACACTTCCCCCGACGTCTGCGCCTAAGTCCGCGTTTAGACTGGGTCTAGAACTGGCACTACCCCGGGGTTAGGCGGTGGTACTCCGGCCCCTGAAGCAGCTCCATTATCATTCTCCCCATGGAATCCGAGACCGTCATTGCCATGTACTGGTGTGTTCATTGAGTTTGAAATGTTTTAGCCTGAAAACAAAGAATATTTGACAAGAACAAGTGTGAAAAATAATGTGTGTCATCGAAAAATCAGTACTGAAATAATCATTATTATCTTTAGGTCCCACGGTGGGCGCCAAGCTGTTTACCCTAAAATCTGAGTAACAATTTAAATTTATAACGAGGTCTTAAAGATATGCGATTTAGTCCAATACCGCTTATTTAACAAGAAAGCAAGTATGTGTGTTGAGTAAGCAAGTTAAACTGTCAGTGCTGAGTTCCCGCCCATTCTGGTACAAGCCAGACACGGTATCATTTCGAGCTAGCTTATACTCTACCCTCGATGTTGTGCGCTTTTGTTCTCGAGGTCTGCACTTCCCCGAACCCGATCTATCTCGATCCATCAAACTATGGCCTCTGTGATCTCTCGAGCTTATGAAATCGGGCTTATCCGATTTCGACCGTATACAATGTTGACTAAAGATATGTGTGCACCTCACATACATAAAAACTACTCGCCCCGTTCCAGATTATGTGAACCTATTTTCTTTTTGGTCTGTTCCAAAAAGAATGACCCCTTTCTAAATTTGGAAAGAATTTAACTTAAACTTACAATTCTACCCTTAATGAGAAGCTTTTATAACCACACAAATACTTTGGGTCCCTTTTTGACTTGTTTAAGACCACAAATTCCAAAAGTTTTTTTTTGAAAACTTCGTGCCCAGTCAAACAGGTTCACATAAATTAGAATGGAGGGAGTAATAAATTAAATATGTGTAAGAAGGAAAAAGTAACTCAAAAGGTTTATTTTAATAAGATTAAATACATAACCAACCCCTTAAACTTGCGCCCTTTTTTCGTTTAGACACTAAAATTAGACTTTCATCAATTGAACACCTAAAATAGAACCAAATAGTACATATTAAACATGCACTACCCAATTTGTGGAACGGATTAAGCATGCCTCGTGGAAAAATAAATAAATTAATAATTGTTTCACTTTACGTGAACCTATTTTCTTTTGGTCAGTTCAAAAAAGAATGACCTCTTTTTAAATTTGGTAACAATTTAGCTTAAAATTACAATTCTACACTCAATGAAAAGATTTTATAACTGCACAAATATTCTGGACCTTTTTTTTTACTTATTTAGGACCGTAAATTCCAAAAGTCTTCATTTTTTCTTCAATTTCGTGTCAAGTCAAACCGGTTTAAATAAATTGAAATGGAGAGAGTAGGTGTTTAACCAAAGAATTAGATCATTTGCTTAAAGCTATTTTTAGGAATGAACACGGGCTTCTGATAATCAAGGAAATAATAATAAGTAAAAATGAGTAAGTAAATAGACATTAATATGATGCACAGAAAAGTAAAGAGTATTGTATTCGTAGTTCAGATGATCTTACAAGTGATACTTTATTCCCTTATATAGGGAATTTCCTTAATAAAATGTTTATTTCTTGATATGATGGCACATTAATGACTAATTATTACATTAATGTAACGTTACAAAGAATAACCGTAATTGTTGCGTGAAGGTTGTGTAACGTGTAGGTCATTAATTGAAGATTTCTTAACCTGCCCGCAGCTCTGTCCGGATTCATTCTGACTGTGTCTCTTCCTTGTCTCAATCAGGTTGAGTTTCTCGTAGCTGATTACCCCGTAGTTTTATTGAGTCGTGCCTCTTTGCTCTTCGCATCTTTATAGAATCATGTCCAACAGTCATGTTTTCCTTGGTCCACGTAACCGGTTGAGTCATCAAGAATTATCATACGTATGAAACTCTTTTTTACCAATACAGATAGTCCCCCCACTTAGCATTTATTTATCGATTAATATTTAGTAAGTGGATACGCATTTATGGCGGGAATATTTTGCCGCCGCTTTACCTCAAAACATTGTATCCTTCTCTGAACATAGGCGTCGTTTGTCACTTCCATTTAATGCTCTAGCCACGTGTTCCCTTCGGATTGGTTCTACAGTTACTCGGCGCCTTTTAGGGCTTTTTGCGGCTGCATCAGTCACGAAGTGACACCTTCAATTATGACTTTCTCATCATTGTTTTTTTTTCCCATGTTTGACGGTTGTCTTCAAGTATAAATACCTCTTTTCCTTTATTTACTTTCACGAAACACTTCTAACTTGTTTTTTTATTTGTAAAGAATTTTTCCCTTGTCTTCGTAAACATGTCTTCTTCGAACCAGCCTAAAAGAGTGATAGATGTCGAGGATTTGACCCCTTCTTCTGCTCCGACTTGGAGCCGGAGAGGTGGTAGACTAAGGAGTTTGGGTTCTACTCCTTTGAGAGGCTCTTCTTCTTCCCAGATTACTTCCCCTGCTAGGTCTTTAGTTTCTCCAAGATCTAGGGCTTCCAGGTCTTCGTCTAGGGGTAGAGAACATCACGAACCCTTACGCGAACCACGAGTTGATGAAATCATTCCTGCTGAGTTTACCTTCACTAGGGATAGGCGGGTCATGTAGATTAGTCATTATCCCTTGATAGTGTTGATAGGTATCCTACCCTTATCACCGAAGGTTTGATTCCCCTTGTTCGTAGGGAATGTTCTTAGAAGTCTGATTTTCCTATCATTATTCCGAATAGCAACCAAAGAATAACGTCTTACAAGACGGGATATTCTTTCGTTTATACCTACCCTTTTACTTTAGGTTTTAAACCTCCTATTGATCTAGTCATCATCGAATTCTGTCGTTTCTTCAAAATTTGCTTAGGACAACTCGGTCCTCTTGTGTGGCGGGTTATTGCGTGTCTCCGGTGTTTAGCTACTTTAGCCTCGGTTCCTTTCAACTTTAATCATCTCATTCATCTTTATTCTCCTGCCTTATTTCGTCAAGGGATTTTTACTCTGGATGCCAGGAGTAAAAGAGTGCTGGTAACCCCTGAAGACGATAAGGATAGAGGTTGGTACCTTCGGTACGTTGCTGCGCCCACTGCTGGTTTAGTGGGTGAAGAAAATCTTCCCTTCCCCGAGAAGTGGAATCGTGCACGTGAGTACATTTTAGCTCACATTTGTTATTTTTCTTCTTTTTGCTTTAAGTGTTTTGTTTAACACCGTAGTAGTTTCGTTTTCTTTCAGCAATCATGGGTACTGTTGAAAATGTCTTCGGTATCCGTGATTGGGTAGAAAAGCTGTTGTCGATTGCTCCGTTGCAAGAAAGGTCTTGGAAGTACTTCTCCGAGAAGTACGGTTGGACAGTGAAAACTCACGGTAAGTGAAGCTTTTTTATTTCTTTCCTTGCTCGAATCTCATTCTCGTTTGAACCCTTTATTTTTTATAGGGTTTCCTATCCATGGAGTGTCTGCTGCGTCTGTTTCCAAAATGGCCCTGGCTCAAGCCCTGGAAATTATTTCAGGATATTCGTCTTCTAAGAGAAAAGGCTGGTGGAACTAGAACCTCGGAAGAGGAGGAGGAAGAGGAGGGCACTTTGGTGCATAGGTCGCGTAGAAGGAGGGTGATTTCAGACGATGAGTCTACACCCGTGGTTGTGCCTCTCGTACCTGAAGTCGGGACTTCTACCTCCGAGGATGTTTCTCCCTCTCCTGTGCGTGATTCTGTGGATCACTTGTTCCGTGAAGGCTTTGGCCCTGGCGTTAATGAAGCTCCCTTGGCTGTTTTTCCTCCCTCTTTTAGTAGAACTCCTTCATCTGTTCCTGTTATTTCCTCTGTTCCCTTGGTTATTACTGCTCCCGTTGCTGCTTTGTCTGTGGCTTTTTCAGCTCCTAAGACTTCTTTGCCCGTGGCTTCTTCATTGCTGGAAGTAGGGTCTTCCAGCAGAGAGATGAGGCAGGTGCTAATCGAAGTCCCGGCTACTGGGAGCCTTTTTAAGAAATCCGGCCAGCCTGATGTGTGGCTGAAGCCCTTGATAGGACAAACAGAGAGGACCAAGCTGGATAGCCATAGTTCTCTTACATGGGCTAATGAGATCGTGCATTCCTCTTTGAAGGTAAAGTTCATTCTTTTGCATTTCATTCTTGTACATGTAATTGCCGTATCTAATTGATTTCCTTTCTGTAGATCAATCTTAAGGCACGGAGCTCAGGAGGAGGGTTTCTAATGTGGAGCAGGAAATTAAAGAGTGGCAGGCTGAAGCGGGTAACTGGAAAGGGAAATATGAAAGCCTAAGGCTCGACATGGAGGCCTTAGAAGAAGAAAAACGCACCTTGGAGCGGCAGATGAGAGTCATGGCAGCGGAGTTGGCAGTGGAGAAGGCTTCTTCTAAACAGGCGGACAAATACAAGAGCATCCTTGAGTCTTCATTTGTTGAACAGTTGTCCCGTGCCTCAATGTCGCGCTTACTTTTTCTATCGCACGGGTTAGGTACGGAGAGATCTGGTTTATGACATTTTGGACAACTCCTTAAAAGAAAGGGTTTAAGGAAGAGCGCCACCTAACGATTTTTACGGTGCATTAGAGTTAATAACTCATGAACTAGTTTGCGTTACCAGAGATTGGGTAAGGGCTTGAAATTATCTCAAGGGGAAGGTGTTAGGCACCCCTCAAGATCCACAACTGTGGGTCCCAGCCAATAAGTTTTGTGAATTTGGACGGTGAACAAGTAACAAGTAAGGTTCATATAAGAGAGGATTTCAAACAAGTATGAAAATCTTTAATGGTTTTGGAATAACATTAGAATAAACATTTGAAAAGAATTTTCCTAGGTTTAAAGTAATACGGATCACTTCAATGCAATACCCGGTATGTCACACCTCGAAGAGGCGGCTACACGTGGTATTAGCGCACCGGTCATCATATCCGTATTCTACCCTTCCCACCCCGTAAATGTTATTTAAAAAATATGTGTGTTGGTTACAAATGCTTATTGCGTGCCATTACCCGTCCCATTCTATAAGTCCTGGAGGGTGTTTAGGACTACTGATCCTACAAGGCAGGAACTAGGCTAAACCCTTAGGTTTAAAGGACAAAATACTAGGTGACATACAAAACAAGTAGGACTGCACATATAAGGGAACATATAAAGACAAAGAAAGGCTCACAGGTCCCCCCACACAGACATGTAAGTAGCACGTCTCAAACACAATTAAAGTCTCAATACAGGAGTTCAAAAATAGGAATTTTAGTAAAATTGTAGGTCGTAGGAATCTGAGTTGGAAAACTTAATGAAGGCAGAAGATTTAATAAAGACTGAGTGACTTGAAGGATAGTTGATTTTCAAAAATACAGTAGCTAAAGGCAGCGGTAAGATTTGGAAGTACGCAGTGATTTAAAGCTTTCAGAAAACATAGAAGTAAGTCATTAAAGCATGGGTTTGAAGTAATATAGTGATTTTAAAAGATAAGGGACTAAAATACAGTGGCTTAACATAGAGTAATAATTATCAATTTTTAGAGAACTGTAGTAAAAGAAGTAGTGAGATGGTATCAAAATATAGTAACTTTTATCAAAATATAGTAACTTTAAATAAATACAGAGCAAGGATTCGAAGTGGCATGATTTTGAGCAGAGTGAGGCATCTTTGAAAACCCAGTAGTTTGAAAACATAATAGAACAGGAATCAGTAAAAATCAGTAAAAGGAAATAGATGCACAACTTCGAGACTGTTTAAAATAGAGCAGGAGTTTTAATAAAAGTAAAGTGAACTTCAGTGAGGTAAAACAGGAATCGGGGCATCAGGGTTCAAAATGTTTAAAGGGGACTAATTAAACTAGTAGAGCATAATTGATTTGATTTTATACGTGTTAGGCCTAAGGTTTGCCTAGCCGTCGTATACATTGCCTACTTATTTTAAAGGGTGAACATGCATATTTGGATTCTGATTTTAATAGATACATATTTGCAGGGAATTGTTTCAAGTAGATTAACAATATTTTATGGGAGTATTAGATTATGTTAACTAGGCGTTCAAGTTCTGATAAATAAGAAGTCCTAAGGGCAGGATATCTAATGCACAAAGTATCATCCTAAAAACATGGTTTCTATATGTCATGGTTATAAAAATGCATGAGCAATACATTATGGCAGCTTTTGTTACTCGTTTAGTTATACTGGGAACATGGTGTCAGATGGCATGAATATAATAGATGTGTTGAAATAAAGAACCTATACATGATTTTTAATGCATGGTATGCATGTCCTAAGTATTGCCCACATAGGGAAATAAAGCCTATAGTCATGATTTCTACCCATACTACACTAAACATGCATAGTTCCCTCCCATATTCACTATCCAGCCCCAGTCGTTTGTTTACAAATTATTACAGACCATATCAAATGAATTACAGTAATCACAAAGAGGGAAACAAGAAGTTATTCTATAGGGAGCCTTCAAACAGGCCGAACCTTCCAGCCTCACCCCTTTCGAGTTTCACAGCCTTACATAGCCTGGGTGCGGCAAAGCTCCCTAAGGCCCTTGTGAGGGCCCTGGCCAATACCAGCACCAGCAATTTCCAAAGTTGAGATAGGTGCAGGGTAGAATTACCTGCCTCAGTGTGTCAAAGTTCAGAGGGAACTCAAGGTCCCTAAGCAATGCTCACACTGAGGGGGTGGAACCTAAAGGTCTAAGAATAGTGTGAAGTGCTTAAAAAGAATTGAATTTGAAAGGGGGTTTTGAAATAACATGGCTTCAGAGGATAATATAAAGATCTTTTATGAAAACCAGGTTGAAAAGGAAGCAGCAGAATAGTCACAACTCAACAAGTATGCAAAGTTCAAGAAAAAAAACACAAACAGGGAAAGGGGTTAGGGACAAGTAATGGTAGCAGCATATTTGCACGTAATCAGTCCTTAGAGCAAAGTTACAGGTTCTCAAACAATCACAATTATCACATAGCATTAAGTATTGAACAGAGTCACATGCTCGATGCAGACCTGAATCATATAACATCTAAGCATTATGTAGAGGGTACAGACTTATGTATTAGGAGTCATGCAGAAGATGAAAACATATAAGAGATACTAGTCAGGCAGAGTTAAGAGTAAAAGTAGCCACATAGGAAAATAGGTAGGCTAGTTTCACAGGAGTCAAACAAAGTCATAATGAATCACACAAGGGAAAGCAGGAGACATATTAGACTAAAAAGGAAAAGGGGATAATGGGACAGGCTAGTTACATGGTAGGCAGTAGAACCACAGGATAAAACACAGCAGGAATAGTAAGTAACTAATCAAGAACTGGAGCATATTGTATAGAGAAAACATAAAACTAACTTAGAGACATACCAGTCGAATAGTAAGGAATAGCAAATTGCAGCAGCGTGCAGTATGAGGGAGCAGCAATAGAGCAAATAGAGAGAAAAAGAGAAAGGGCGCAAGAGAGAATGTAGCAGTTGTCTTGATGTATGTGTGTGTCTGTTGCTAGTGAAAGAGTAGAAGCATATATAGTTGCAAACAGGTAGTAAATAAGGTAACAAACAATTAGTTTAGCAGAATTATGGAAGTAGGCATCAATTCGAATCAAATTAATAGAAGTACTCCCTTTAATTAAGGAGTCATACTCAATTAGGGATAGACTAGTAATATAAGGAAAGAAGATCATGTAAGACTGACAGTCCAAATATAGCACATGTAAGTAAGACCAAGTTCAGAATCATATTTAAGGAGAAATATATACGTATCAATTTGACAGTAATACCAGACATAAAAATAGAGCAAGAGATAGTTAAAAATCGAAGATCAGTAAGGACATCCTCAAATGAGGCCCTAGTTACAGGAAATCAACATTAATTAGAGGAAAATATCACAAGGAATTAATTTCAGCACATAGAGCAAGTAATTAGTCGAGGTTCATAAAATCCAATTAAGGAAAGGTCTATAAGAATCAATCTAACAGTAGAATCAATCACATAATAAAGCAAGGGAATAATTTGTAGGTCAAAATTAGGGACTTAAGTAAGAATCTCATAGAGCCAGGGATTCAACACTAACACAAACGAACATGACATAATAGGGAGAATCAAAAATCAGAAACTCTAATGATTATAATAACAAGAAATCACATAGGCTTAGAAATTCAGAAAAATAGAACATAAATAACATAGACAGAAGTCAGAACCTGGTACGAATCATGATACGGGTAAAAGAAAGGAATATTCAGGAACCCTAGTGACGAGCACATAGCAGATAACACCAGGGATCACAGAGTATCCACAAAAGCGAAGCACTCATGCTAAACAGATAAACGTAGATGGCCAATATACTCAGACGCACAGATTGAACCAAGAAAATTTGGGATTTTTAACAACAAATGAGTCACACAAGGGGAAAAAGCTCAAATAAAGTTAGAACACGGTAAAAAACCACAAGAATAACGCTAAGAAATTAAAAGAGAATTGTTTCGAAAAAGGGTTTCAAACCCTAGTTTTGAAAAGATGAGAAATCGTTTAGGAAATTGAGAAATCTTTGAAGAAAACATGGAAAGAACAAATATTATGTATAGGTCTATTAGAAAAATCGAAAAGTACAAAAGTTAGGGTTTCGTAAAAGAATCAGAGATAACCGGAGAACCTGCCGCGAAGCTCGAAGGTAATGGTGATTGTGGCATGGTCGTGTCAAAACCACACCGGAGAAGGCCGGAAAATCACCAAAGCAGGAGCCCCAGTAGTGGTCCAGCATGGTTGAAACCCATGGAGGTCTCAAAGACGGAGAGGATCGGAGAGATAAGGCTTCAAGGCGGCTGGCGGTTGAAAGGAGGTGAGCCTGGAAGTGGCCGGAGATGAAGGCTGGAGGCCATCGGAGAACCAGAAGGTTTTAGAGAGAAGGGGGAGAGGAAGAGACCAGAAGAGAGAGAGAGAGTCAGTCTCGAAGAATGAGAGAGATGGGGGGGTAGGTAAGGGTTAATTAAGGTAAGAGGGAATCTGGGCCGTTGATCTTATTTGATCAACGACTCAGATTTAATCAGGGGTTGGGCCCGGGTTATTATTGGGTTTGGGTTGGGTTAATTTTAGGATTGGGCTGGGGTGAATAATCTGATGGGTTGGGGTTAATTGGGTTTAAAGACTAGGTTAAAATGTGGCTACAATTTGAAATAATATGGCTAATTGTTAAATACCCGTAAAAATAGATAATTAATTAATTAAAATAGCTAACTGTATAAAAATAAAATTAAGTTAGAATAGGTAAAAGTACAATAATCAAACAATATTAAAAATGTAAGAAACATAAATTCTAATTTTAAAAGGTATAAAATGTCTAATTAGTCCATAATTGCAAAATGATTGTAATTGTAATTAAATAAGACTCAGTTGGCAAATTTATGAAATAATTGGATTTTAATAAGTAAAAAGGGATTGTAAATGACATGCTGACAACTTAGGGGTACCCCAATGTACAAAACTATATGCGGCTAAGTATTAGTTAATACTTAGTTTTACTTAGCCGCTTTAATATATGCAAGTATGACTTTTTTGCTTTGAGTTTTTGTTTCACTCTTTTTAAGTCTTTTGCATGCTTGATTTTTGAGGTTTTTGTTTTACCAATGAGTTTTTTCATAAGTATGCTGAAATTGCTCATACCTTTTCATAGTAGGTACGGTGTTGCATATAAAATGCGTGCCTTTTTGTAGTAGGCATTTGTTTATAAAAGAGGGCCCTTTCTGATCGACACCTAATGAAGAAACGTCTCAACTTCATAATGGTGTAATAATGCAATAGAGTGATAGGAATTTTTCACATGTTTAAGAATGTTTCTGAAGAAAGTTTTTGTTTATACTTTCACAATATTTTACATGTGTTTGGTTATCGTCTAAAACTCATGTTGCAACTGTTTTCTTTTAACAAATTTGATATACAATTGTATTTTGTAACTTTTTTTCGTATGCAACAGTTTTTTCGAGTTAATACAAGAGAATAACTGTTTTTCGTTTGTAACAGTTTTTACAAAAGTTGGGGTTTTTTACCCATAACTATTTTTGTTGATAACAGTTTTCAATAATCACGAGGGAAATGCTTTTCCATCCGTAACTGTTTTATTTGATAACAGTTTTTCAAATAAGTACAAGGATTTTGATCTTTCATCCGTAACTGTTTTATTTGATAACAGTTTTCTATATGAGTACAAAGATTTCATAACTGTTTTCGGTTACAACAGTTTTTGAATGAGTACAATGATGATGATCTTTTATCCACAACTATTTTTGGTTACAACGGTTTTCTTTTGAATAAATACAAAGATGTGCATTTCTTCCTCGTAGCTAATATTTTGCCTTTTAACCTGAACATGTTCGAAGGTTTTCTGGATCAGGCTTTGTGTTTGAGTCTTTGGCTCTTTCAATTTTGCTTGTATCACTTGACTTTTTGGGTAGAGGGATCTTTAGGCTCGATCTTTGACTTTTTGATAGTCTTCTTTGCTTCGTCTTAGCCTTCCATACTGTATAGTCCCCCAAGTGTTTGAGCTTTAAAAAATGAAATCTCAAGCACTTGACTATTCCTACCTTGTGGTCCTTTTCCTGAAAAGGAAAAACATACGGGACTCGAAGGTATATAGTTGTTAGATGATGACTTCTTAACCCTTTAAAACGTCCATCAGAAAGTGTAACCCTAGAAAGGGAATTCAATTACTTCCTCGCGTCTTTGCAGGTCTAATATCATCATCTGGTGATGGGTTAGCTTTATACCTATCATCTAAAAAGTTTAGTAAAATTTTAAATGTTCAAAATAAAATCGAACGTGTGATACCTGACCGGGGTATTCCTTTTACTTAGAAGTAGTACTTCTTCAAATAGATGGCATTCCAGCTTGTTGGTAGGATTCTGCCGTCCATAGCTTCCAGCTCGTAAGCGCTCTTCCCAGCTATGCCTCGGACTTTATAGGGTCCTTCCCAGTTTGGACTTAGCTTTCCTGCACTTGCTTCTTTCGTTGATTGAAAGACATTTTTAAGAACAAAGTCCCCAATCTTGAAGTATCTGAGGCGAGCTTTACGGTTGTAATAACGCTCTGTGATTTGTTTCTAAGCTGGCATCCGTATTAATGCGGCTTCTCTTCTTTGTTCGAGTAAGTCCAGATTAATGCTCAACTCATCGTTGTTTTCATCCTCCGTGGTTGTTGTAAACCTTATGCTTGGTTCGCCAATCTCCACGGGTATTAAGGCTTCTGAGCCATAGACAAGTGCGAACAGAGTTTCTCCCGTGGCTATTTTTGAAGTTGTTCTGTATGCCCATAATACCATTGGTAACTCATCAGGCCAATTTCCTTTGGATTTTTCTAGCCGCTTCTTTAGATTGTTGATGATGAATTTATTCGTTGACTCATTTTAACCGTTAGCCACGGGGTGACATGGCATTGAAGTAATCCGTTTGATTTGCCAGCTTTCGAAGAATTCCGTGATTTGCGAGCCTATGAATTGTGGGCCATTATCACATACGATCTCCTTTGGTATTCCAAAGCGGCATATTATGTTTCGCCATAAGAAGCTTTTAACTTCCTTTTCTCGTACCTGTTTGAAAGCTTCTGCCTCTACCCATTTTGTAAAATAGTCGGTTAGCACGAGTAAAAACCGTACCTGTCCTTTAGTTGTGGGAAGAGGTCCCACTATGTCCATACCCCACTTCATGAAGGGCCATGGGTATTATTGGATGCAATAATTCTGCGGGTCGATGCATGTTATTGGCAAACCTTTGATATCTGTCGCATTTGGATACAAAATTCTCAGCTTCTTCTTCCATCTTAGGCCAATAGTACCCAGCTCTGATTAGGGTTTTACCAAGGATCTCGCCCCTGCGTGATTTCCACAGTGTCCTTCGTGGACTTCTTTCATCACAAACTCCGTTTGGTTAGGTCCAAGGCATTTTGCTAGGGGACCTCCGAACATCTTGCGATATAATGAGTTACGAATGAGGCAGTACCGTGCAGCTTTGTGGCGAAGTGCTTGAGCTGCTTTTTTGTCTTCAGGTACGGTGCCATTCAAAAAATTTAAGATTTCGTTTCTCCAATCCCAGGTTAAAAATTTGAAAGTTACCTCATTTCTGTCTTGGTCGATCACTGAATGGAATAGATGAACGACAATTGCATTGTCTTTGTTTGTTACTTCCGTGACTGCTGCGAGGTTAGCTAATGCATCTGCTTCTGCATTTTCCTCTCTTGGTATTTGTATTACCTTCCACGTTTTGAATTGTCTCACGAGTTATCGTGCCTTTTCCAGATATTGTTGCATCCGAATCTCTCAAGCGATGTAAGTCCCATGCATTTGATTTACCACCAGCTGGGAGTCACTTTTTATTGTTATTTGTTCGATTGAGAGTTCTCGTGCCAGTTCTAGTCCTGCAATAACAGCTTCGTACTCTACTTCATTGTTAGTTATAGGAAAACATTTGATAGCTAGTCGTGTCTTTTCACTCGTGGGTGATATTAAGACTATGCCTAAATCGACACCTTTTATATTGGAAGAACCATCGGTAAATAGGGTCCATAGACCCGGATTAGCACAGTCTCTCCCCTTCCTTCGGCTTTGATAGCAGCGGGGGTTTTGATAGATAAGCTTTCAGATCTTTGAGAGCCTGTTGACATTCTTCAGTCTATTCGAATTGATCTTGCTTTTTGAGGACTGGAAAGAATATAAAACTTTTCTCGTTAGTCTTTGAACATCTTTTTTATTTGTTAGTATATTAGGTATTTCTTCTATAGCTTTAATTTGAGCAGGATTTACCTCTATTCCCCTGTTTGATACAAGGAAACCCAACAATTTACCTGATTTTACGCCAAAAGTGCATTTTTTTGGATTCAGCTTCATATTATACATGCGTAAAATTTCAAAGGTAATAGAGAGGTGCTGGAAATTGTCTTCCGCCCGTGTTGATTTTACCAGCATGTCATCGATGTAAACTTCCATCGTTTTTCCCAGATGTTCTTGGAACATCTTGGTCACTAGCCTTTGATAGGTGGCTCCAGCGTTTTTTAAGCCAAAAGGCATGACTTTATAACAATAAGTCCCCTTGTTCGTAATAAAGGAGGTTTTTTTCCTCGTTTGAGGGATCCATTTTAATCTGATTATAACCAGAATACGCATCTAGAAAGCTTAACAATTCACGACCTTCGGTGGCATCAATCATTTTATCTATATGTGGTAATGGGAACGAATCTTTGGGGCATGCTCAATTTAAGTCAGTATAATCTATGCATACTCTCCATTTGCCATTCTTTTTAGGTACTACCACAGTGTTAGCTAGCCAGTTAGGGTACGTTACCTCTCGTATCGAACAAATTTTCAAGAGTTTCTGTACCTCTTCGTCAATCACTTGGTTCTTGAATGGTCCTTGATTTCTTTTCTTCTGCTTAACAGGTACGAAGGATGGATCTTCATTTAGTTTATGAGTTATCACTTCTGGTGGGATACCTGTCATATCTGAGTGGGACCACGCAAAGCAATCTGCGTTAGCCTTTAAATAATCAATTAACTTACCTCTTCGACTAGGGCTCAGCCTCGTGCCTATATGCACTTTTTGTTCAGGTTTTTGTTCAAACAATGGAACATCTTCGAGCTCTTCCGTAGTTGTTTTTATGTGCTCATCTTCCTCTGATTCTTGGATGACGTCCGGTCTGGAGTCTACGTTTGTGTGATTCAATGCATCTTCCGTGGTGACTTGATTCACCTTCTCGTGGGTATCTCCTTCCGTATCTATTTGAACACTTACTTCTTTCGTACCTATTCGGTCAGTAATTTTTTCCGTACCTGTTTGGCCGGTAACATCTGTCTGGGAGATTTCCCTATCTTTCGGTTCTTCCGTCTATACTTTTTTGTTATAATTCACCACATAATTTATATTTCTAGAGGTCTGCTGATCACCTCTAATCTGTTTGATTCCCCATTCTGAAGGGAATTTAATTACCTAATGTAAGGTGGACGGTACTGCTTTCATGTCATGGATCCAGGGCCTTCCCATGATTACGTTATAAGCCATGTCAGTATCAACGACTTAGAATTTGGTGTTTTTAATTACTCCCTCGGCATAAGTGCTAAGTTCGATTTCTCCTTTGGTTATCGCTGTAGAGTTGTCAAACCCTGATATGGCTCGTGCCTTTGGGATCACCTGATTTCCCTGGAGCATTTCTTCCACGACTCTTAGCAAGATGATGTTAACTTAAGAACCTGGATCAATCAACACTCTTTTAACGTTAGTGTCATGAATGAGTAAAGATATTACCAGAGCATCATTGTGGGGGAGCATTAGTCCGCCGAAATCTGCATCATCAAAGGTTATATCATCTGCGTCTGGTTCTCGAACACGCTTTTCGTGTGTAATTGTGATTATTGAGGCTACTTTGCAAGCTATTCCATTTACTTCCTCTCCTCCATGTATCACATTGACGGTTCGTTTTGGAGATGGAGGCTTCAGGGGCTCCTGCTTGTTCTTCATGTGTGCCTGCTTACCTTTATCACTAAACAATTCTGTTAAATAGCACTGTTTCAATAACTGTTCTATTTCACCTTGTAAAACCTGCAATCCGCAGTCTTGTGTCCATGATCATTATGGAATTCGCACCAGAAATCTGGATTCCTTTTATTTGGGTTTGACCTCATTTCTTTAGGCCATCGAACCTTATCTCCCATGTTTCTTAATATTGAAACTAGTTCAAGGGTACTTACATTGAAGGTGCGATCCCCAATTCGTGCATTACCTTGGTGTTGTTCATCTCGATCCTTTATGGATCTAGATGATGACGAGCTCGTATCTCTGCTCGATGGTCTATATTTTGACCTAACATTTTCGAACCTGGGACGAGTCTCTCGTCCCGAGCGTCCCATGTAAGGATCGTACCTGTTTTTACCTGATTTCCTATCTGATTCAGAACGTCTGGATCTGGTATGATCTTCATCCCTTAAACGAGCAATGGTATCTTCCTCTATTCGAAGTTTAGTACTGTACATGTTATAAACATCATTCCATGTTGTAGCTGGGAACTCTCTCAAGATTTCCTTGAGTCTTCCCGTGGCTTCTGAGCTTTTGTCATTTAAATTGCTCACAAATGCCATGGCTGCCCAGTTATCATGCACCCTTGGTAGTTGCATTCTTTCTCGTTGGAATCTGTCTACAAATTCACGGAGTAGTTCCGTGGGCTTTATTTAAAATATGTCTTCCATTCTTTTCTCGACCTTTTATGCACCGGGGTGTGCTTTTATGAAAGAATCTGCAAGTTAAGCAAAAGAATCTATAGAGTTTTCAGAGAGAAGAGAGTATCAGGTTAGGGCTCCTTTGGTAAGTGTTTCTCCAAATTTTTTGACTAGGACCGACTAAATTTCTTGTTCTGTCAGATCGTTTCCTTTTACTCCAGTGGTAAAAGCAGTCACGTGGGTCAGTTGTTCCGTCATACTTAGGGACATCAGGCGATTTGAAATTCTTGGGTATAGGCAAAGGTGATGCGCTCGGTTTCCAAGGTCGTTTAGAATATCTATCAACATCAATGCCTTTGATAACAGGTGGTACTCCAGGAATTTGCTCGATTTGATCGTTTTGTTCCTTCACCTGTTTCTGCAAGGTTAGTAGTAAATTTTGTAATTCAGAGTTATTAGTCATACCTGGTCTCACTTCGAGAGATTCGTGAGGAGTGGCATCCCTTGCTGAGTTTACCAACCCGTACTGAGGATTTTCCACGGTGATTGTGTTATTACGAGGTGGTGTCAGTGATGCAGGTGATGCCGCTGGTAATCCCCTGGCAAATTCTTGCAAAGCTTGGCTCACATACTCTGCAATCATTTGCTTTACCTGATCTTGTTCTACTATTTGATCATTATCGTTGTTGTTATTGTTGTTGTTGTTGGATCTCTCTTGGGATTGTTCCCTTGAACCTCTTGGGGATGGAAGAGGTGATGGAGTCCCATTTCTCTGCTGGTTATTGTCGTTGGAGTTCGCATAGTTCAGAGGATATCGCTTTGAAAAGCAAACAAAGATTATTAGATTCCCGGCAATGGAACCAATTTGTTTAACCAAAGAATTAGATCTTTTGCCTAAAGCTATTTTTAGGAATGAACACGGGCTTCTGATAATCAAGGAAATAATAATAAGTAAAAAGGAGTAAGTAAATAGACAATAATATGATGCACAGAAAAGTAAAGAGTATTGTATTCGTAGTTCAGATGATTTTACAAGTGATACTTTATTCCCTTATATAGGGAATTTCCTTGATATAACGTCTATTTCTTGATATGATGGCACATTAATGACAAATTATTACATTAATGTAACGTTACAAAGAATAATCGTAACTGTTGCGTGAAGGTTGCGTAACGTTTAGGTCATTAATTGAAGATTCCTAAATCTGCCCGTAGCTCTGTTCGGATTCATTCTGACTGTGTCTCTTCCTTGTCTCAATCAGGTTGAGTTTCTCGTAGCTGATTACCCCGTAGGTTTATTGAGTCGTGCCTCTTTGCTCCGCGCCTCTTTATAGAATCATGTCCAGCAGTCATGTTTTCCTTGGTCCACGTAACCGGCTGAGTCATCAAGAATTATCATACGTATGAAACTCTTTTTTACCAATACAGTAGGTAATACATGGAATTTGGTTACAAAAAAACTCGAATCTCCCCCCTTCATCGTCTTCTTGCCCCTCCCCTTTTTCGGTGTTTCCCAACTCCACCGATTATCACTGGTACTAGAATGTACCAACAGCTATGGCGTGGGAGCTTAAGAATGAGCCAAGATGCACATCAGATTGTGCTTTGTCCTTTTTTATCTTGTCCCTTCTCCATAACTATGCATTGATCAAGGGCTCAAGTTTTAAATCAATGCAGATATGATGCCCAATGTTCCAGCTTTTTCATCTGAGGAACATAGGGGTTGCCGGTGGTACATCCCGACCGGAGGCGAAAGTTTTCGGTGCGGTCAATTCATTGTCCATAGCCTCCAAATATGGCATATCGGTGTTTGTTCTAGGTAATTTATGTACCAAATGGGAATATATTTGTGGTGCGAAAGTGGCTATTTCAAGCAAATTCTACCAGTGGTTGGGGCTTCCGACGAGTAATTCTCTAGTGTAGGCTTTTTTGTTTTCCCGCCAAAAATTATTAATGATACATTACATTTGTGATTTAACAAGAGAGAAGAGATGAGTAAGACTGTAAGAGGGAAGGGTGCAGGGAGAGAGAGTAAGGAAGAAGGAGATTTTTTTCTTGAGAGAAAAAAGGCATCACGCGCTCAGAAGCTCTGGGGCACACATGTGGTGCCATATTAGTAAAACCGGTTTAATAGGTACAATTTGACTTTAGTTAAGTCTTCAATAGGAAAAAGAGCTGGTTTAGGTGTCTGAATGAAAAAAAATGGATAAATTCGAGGGTTTTTTTATGTATTTGTCCTTTTATTGAAGTGTAGAATTTTTTTTTTTTTTGTTTAAATACGATTATTTCATTCATTAACTACTTCTATTACATAGGTTGAGAGTCCCATTGGGCTCATTCATAGGTACGGACACCATACTGTTTACATTAGGGATACAAGTTACAAAAGGATTTCCAAGATCAACTAATTTAGCAAAAGCACTAGTGGATACTAGTCTAGAGTATGTGCAACCAACTCTGTCATCATGGACAGTTTTTAAGATAGCATTTGGTGGTTGTTCCAAAAGAGATAGTGAGTTGTTGTCTGCTTGTTTGGATCCCTGGGTGGCCAAAAAGTGTGCGACTTGTTCCCCTCCCTGAAGTTATGTCGGATCGGCAGATTCCCCAGTTTCTTCAGTAACAACCTGCACTCAGTAGCCAAGTTAGAATAAATTGAGCAAGTATCATCTGCAAGCAAATGTAGTATATCTATTGCATCTGTTTCAACTTCTAGGTTAAAGATGTTTTTCTCAAAAGCCAGTTGTAGACCCTTTTGAGAGCTAAGAGCTCCATGAATGCAGGCGTGTAGGCTATAGCGTATTTGTAGTAACCCAAAATCCAATGACCATGGCTATTTCTAAGGATTCCCCCAATGCCTCCTTTTTTATATTTTCCTTTAAATGCACCATCTATGTTGAGTTTCAAGGAGAAATTTGATGGTGGTAGTCATTTGATAAAGATAGTAATAGTTGTGGGGTTGAAGTTTGGGGAGCTGGTGCGGTATTTAAACTCTTTGCACCTTGTGATGACCATGTTGAGCGCTAGATGGTTGCATTTGTTATTGAACAAATTGTTATTTCTATTGAGCCACAGGTTCCAAATAGCAAATGGGAAGAAAGTGTCCCAAGAGACCCCCCACTGATCTAGAGTTATATTAGAGCCTTTTAATATAGTGAGCCAATGGTCAGGGCTGTGGTGAAAAGAAAGTAGGTTGAGGTGTGTGTCACTCCAGAATGTAGAGGCTATAAGGCAATGGAAGAAAACATGGGTAATAGTCTCTCCACTCCTTTGCATATAGAGCAGATAATGTCAATATTAAGGCCAATTTGATGTAGATATTTGTTGGTGGGGATTCAATTATGGGAGTTGCCAAAGGAAGTATTTTATTTTTTGCAGAGTGTTCTGCTTCCAGATCCATTGGAAGTTGAAGTTGTTGATATGCGGCGGGGATATGAGTTTATAAGTAGAGCTGGTGGAAAATATTCTGTTTGAATTAAGATCCCAAGTGGGGATGTCTCGAGTAATATTGATGGTGTCAAGATTGTTAGAGAGGATTTTGTTCTTTATATCTGTAGGCAGAGTGAAGGATAATTTTGATAGATACCAATTAGTTGCCGTCCAAAGATATTTGACCTTGAGGGTATGGTCATTTTTATTCATAGGCCCATAGATAATGGTATTTAGCGAGGGGACCCCCGGAATCCATGCAGAGGACCAACAGTTGATGTTACCTGGGCCAATAATCCAATGTAGGCCTTGCTTACAAATATTCCAACCTGTTAAGATATTATTCTAGATGAAGGAACGGGTGGTGGGGTTCCTCTTATGGATGTAATTTGTGATCAAGGTTGTTGCTCATATTGAGCTAGGATTTTTAAAGATTCTCCATGAGAGACTGGCTAAGGAAGCCATGTTTTTATCCGCTGCTTTCCTGAGACCTAGTCCCCCCACTCCTCCCCGCATGCTTGGGCTGAGTGACTATTGACCATTTGATATAGTGGATTTTCCTTTTTTGATTGGTAGAGCCCCATATGAAGTCTCTTTGGATTTTATCGATTTTCTTAAGCGTGGAGGCAGGAAGCATTAAATATTGCATTGCATGGCTTGGAATAGCATTAAGGTTGATCTGGTGAGGGTTGTTCTGCCTGCCATTGAGAGAAAATTTGTTTTCCAACTGGCAAGTTTGGTGTTCATGTTGTCAATGATGTAGCGCACATCAGAAGCTTTGGGTTTGCGGGTGAGGATGGGAAACCCTAGATATTTGCCAAAGGTATCACTGATTCGAATGTTGAGAATATGCGCAAGGTGAGTTTTGGTATGAGTATCACAGTTTCGAGAGAAAATGATTTTTGATTTAGAGTTATTGATTTTTTGTCCCGAGAGTTGTGAAAAGAAGAGGAGGCTATGCTGAATTGTGTGGGCGGACTTTGAGTTAGAATTGGCTCCGAGAGTTAATTCGTCGGCATAGAATAGGTGAGAGAGAGGTGGGCAAGTGGGATTGAGCTTTATTGGGTCCCAAAGCCCAATGTTAACTTGATGATTAATGTATTTGGACAAAAGTTCCATGCAAAGTATGAAAAGGTATGGAGACATTGGATCACCTTGTCGAATGCCTCGGGATGGATTGAAAAATTCTATTTTGGAGCCATTGACTAGAATCGCAATTCTAGAAGTGGTGATGCAGCTCATAATAAGTTTAGTAATGCGTGGTGGGAATTTGAAGAAGAGTAAGGCACGATATATGAAGGACCATTCAAACCTGTCAAAGGCTTTTTCTAAATCAATTTTTAGGAGGACCTTTCATTGTCGACCCTTGATTTTTTGGAAGTGGTTTATAATTTCCTGAATGATGACGGAATTATCACTAGTTCTTCTACCTTTGAGAAAACTATATTGGTATGGCCCAATTAGTTTATCAAGGAAGGGTTTGATTTTGTTCACAATAATCTTTGTGATGACCTTATAGATAGTGTTGCATAAACCAATAGGGCGAAAGTTGTTTACATTATTAGCATTTTGAAACTTAGGGATGAGGCAGATATAGGTAGAGTTTAGGGTTTCGGGAATGGAAAGGTTGTTGAAAATATTATGGCAATATTTTATTACGGAATATCGCACAATGTGCCAGTACCTTTGGTAAAAGGGGGAGTCCAGAGGGGATAGATCTAGGTTGTCAAAGCTAGTTTGAGAATATCGGATATCCTTAAGAGGTGTTTCTATGTGGTTAGTTTGGGATGCTTTTTGGAAATGATGGGAGGTATGACTAAGAATTTGGGTTGGGTCATTAATCCAATTACCCTCCATGTCTTTGAAGAAGGAGATATTGTTTTTTCTCCTACGGTTAACTACACTGAGGTGAAAAAATTTTGTATTGGCATCCCGTCATTGAGCCAATTTAAACGGGAACGGATTTTCCAAAAATCTTTCTCTATTTTCAGGATGTTGTTATAGTCAGATATTAAATCATTTTCTATAAGAAGGAGGAATTGGCTAGTAGGGTAATGTGGGGAGGACTGAATTCCTTGAATTCTTGCAAGGAGACTTTTTTTTCTTTTTGTTATGGTCCCCAAAGGTGGCTTTGGCCCAAAGAGTAACTTTACTCTGAAAATGTTCAGTGGCGTCAAGAAGGTGTCTGTTTTCCCAGGAGTTCTGTGTGATAGCACCAGTACGTTTCAAGCCTAAAGAGTTTTTAACCAGAGGTTGGCCTAGGTCTTTTAAATTGGAGAATAATTGGAGCATGGTCTGAGTGGGTTCTCGGGAGATGGGTTATCAGGGCATCCGGGTATTGGTTGATCCATAAGGTATTGGGAAGGCATCTATCTAATCGCTCTAAAATTAGACCTCCTGAATTTTTTCTACAGTTAGTCCAAGTGTATTTTGCACCTTTAAACCTTAGGTCAATTAAATTACAGTAGCTCACACAAGACAGGAAACGGGAAGACCGGTTAGAATTAATAGGTCTCCCCCCCCCCCCCCCCCCCCCCTTTTTGTTTTGTGATAGGATCTCATTAAAATCCCCTCCCACTAGCCACGGCCCGTGGAAGGTATCAGCTATGTTACAAAGGCTATCCCAAAGATTTTTACGCATATTAAGGCATGTACTAAGCATATAAAATACTGATAAGACAGGGATGGCGGATAGGGGATACCTGAAGAATCGCATGGATTTCCTGATGGGATTTGCTTACAAGATTTAGGGTAACTAGATTCCCATACCAAAGCACCACAATCCCTCCAGAATGGCCTACGGCTGGGACTTCCAGCATATTTGTAAAATGAAATTCATCACGAAGTGGAACATGGTCATCCATTTTGGTTTCAAGTAAGGCAACCATGGTTGGGTTATGAGCGTGAAGCAACTCCTTGAAGGTCCTTTTAAATTCATCATTGTTCGCGCCACGTATGTTCCAGACAACAAGACTCATTGAGCTATTCATTAGGGATTTGCTAGGGTTGTAGTGGATGTTCCCTATCCCCTGGAAGAGGAGGTGAGTAGTTTGTCTCAAGGAGGGGCTCAATACTACTGCATAGTTCCCTATTTCTTGTAAAATCGGGGGTCGGATGTCGATGGAGCACTTGTATAGTGCTACTGGACACCAGAGAATATACTTCTCGTCCTCCATTTCTTGGAATAGCATGAGGGCTGCTTCTCTGATGCTTTAAATTTCGGTGAACGATCCCCTGACCGGTGGAACTATTAGTTCCTCTACCATCTCTTCTGGTATCTCTGTATCCTCTTGTTCTTGCTCGTTGGGAGGGGTTGTTAATTGTGGATGTCCATTGGGATCGGATTGTGTTAGGGAATTGGTTGCCATGGGTAGAAGATTGGGTGATTGGTCACTTGAATGACTGGAGTGAAGAATGGGAGTTGGTAGAGTAGCTCCATATTGTTGAGTGGATTGAATTGGTGTGGTAGATTCCAATGGTCTTGCATGTTGTGGAACAGTGCAGGCGTTATGGATGGGGCTAATGGGTCTAGGACATTGGCTAACCACGTGTGATTGATATAATTTCCCACTGCTAGGGTCATCCCCTATGAAACTAGTTGTGCTAAGAAGTTCGGGATTTGTAGCACAATCCAGACTTGTTGACCATTGATGATCATTGGGAAGAAGGTTGCATGTCCCTGTAGACCCTGTTTGATCCAGGTTTGGAGGTCTTGGTTGGGATTTGGTGGTGGAAATACAAAGGTCTGTGGGTGGAGTGGGATTTGAGGTGGAAAGGGGGGGAAGTTTTCCATTGATGTCATTTGAAGAAGTTGTGGTAGCATTTGTGATTTGGGTGTGAGGTTCTGGCCGGACAGTGTGTGTTGGGGAGGAAGATATAGGAGTAGTAGTGGAGTGTAAAGATGGAGGTAATGATTGCAAATCCAACGACTTGGATTTTGCATGCATTGAAGCTAGGGAAGATTGGGGAAGAGGTTTATCATTGATTGGTGGGATAATGTCTATTGAAATTTGGCTAGATTCGACTACCAAGTGTTGGTTAGTGTCAAGGTTTCTAGAGGAATAGGGGATATTTGGCGTGTAAGGAGCGGATTTTAGAGATTTAGGGTGGCAAGTGGTTTAGGGCTATCTTTGCATGGGTTAGTATTGCCACGTGGATCCGCTTGAGTGGCTGAGGCAGTGGGGTCCATCGTGGACATAGAAGTTAACAGGTGGGAATGTTTGTTCCTGTGAGTGAATGACTGAGTTTCATCTTGTGATGACATCACGTGTATTCCTAGCAAATTCTTTATTCTGAGCTCGTGAAAACCTCCTGATATCTCACCTCGATTTGCATGCACAGCTCGGGCGTGTAGCCGGCAAGCCGTTATGTGAAAAACCGATAAAAATGATGTTTTTGTATTGAAATTTGAATAAGGTTGACTTTGGTCAACATTTTTGGTAAACGGACCCGGACCCGTGATTCGACATTCCCGGAGGGTCCGTAGGAAAATATAGGACTTGGGCGTATGTCCGGAATCGAATTTCGAGGTCCCAAGTCCGAGAAATCAATTTTTAAAAGAAATTGTTTCCTGAAAAATATAAAGGTTTTTGAAAGTTAAATGTTATGTGAAACCTGTGGTATCGGACCTGTATTATGTTTCCGTAGCCCGGTACAGGTTCGATATGATTTATATGTGTTGTCTGTAAAGTTTGGTAAGAAACGGAATCCATTTGGCGTGATTCGGACCTAAAATTAAAAAATTGAAGTTTAAAGAAGTTTAAAGAAATTTCATTGATTTTGGGGTTTAATTCGATGTTTATGATGTTATTTTGGTGATTTGATTACATGAATAAGTCTGTAGGATGTTTTCGAGGTTGTGTGCGCATTTGGTTTGATGTTTCGAGGGCTCGGGTGAGTTTCGGGTAGGTCCCGGGATGTTTTTAGGCTTAGAACAGGGTTGTTGCAGGTTCAGAGAAGTATAGATCTCTGAACCCGCCAGTGCGGCCTGCAGTCGATTTTGTGCAGTCCGCGGAAGGGCCTTCGCTGTCGCGGTCGATTAGGTGCGGTCCGCGGAAGGTCTTTCGCGACCGCGGTCGTCTTTGCGCGGTTCGCGGTGGGCCCTGAGGGTGTATTTAAACGGGATTTTCAGTTATTTTTCATTTTTCAAAACCCTAAAAACATAAGAGGCGATTTTTCAAACACTCTTTCTTCTCCAAAACATTAGTAAGTAATTTCTAACTCATTTTCTTTAATCCTTAACTTCTTTTTACAAGATTTCTTCCTAGAATCTAGGATATTCACGGTGGAATTGGGAATTTTGGGTAAAACCTAAGAATATTGAAATTTTGGGATTTAGACCTCAAATTGAGGTCGGATTCCAAAACCATTTATATATCCGGGCTCGGGGGTGAATGGGTAATCGGGGTTTTGTCTTAATTTCGAGTTTGGACCGAGCGGGCCCTGGGTCGATTTTTTACTTTTGGGGAAAACTTTAGAAAACTTTTTTCCATGCATTAGAATTGATTCATTTAGAATTTATTGATATAATTAAGTAACTTGTGGACAGATACGAGCGAGTTGGTGGTGGAATCAAGAGGTAAAGCTGTAGTTGAGGCTTGAATTGTGTTCGTGGAGTCGAGGTAAGTGTTTGGCCTAACCTTAGCTTGAGGGAATAGGTGTTGAGTCCTATTTGCTACGTGTTTATTCCATGTCCAATGTATAGGTGAGGTGACGAGTACCTATATGTTGTGGTCAAGCATGCTCGTGAGTCGAATATGAGTAATTATGTGATTTTCATTGAAGTTTACTGTGTTTATGGACTTGATATCATTTGGTAGTTATTCATTTGATGGAAATTCTCAGTTGTGAGTACTGTTGAGTAATGGTTCGGTTGGGGAATATGTTGGTAAGTTATATATCTGTGTAGGTTTGGTTATAGTTGAGTCCTTTGCCGGGACGGTATTACTCTTGTTGATTATTCCTGTGTATTTAAGGTTTCTTATTGTTGATTTTCCTGTCAATTGTTGTTTTATGATATTAATGCACGAGGGGACATTCCATGCCGTGTTGTTGATATTTATGCACGAGGGGACATTTTGTGTCGTGTTACTGATATTTATGCACGAGGGGACATTCTGTGTCGTGTTACTGATATTTATGCACGAGGGGACATTCCGTGTCGTGTTACTGATATTTATGCATGAGGGGACATTATGTGCCGTGTTTTGTGATATTATACCACGAGGGGACATGCCGTGCCGTTTCTGTTTACTTATTTGTTCAGAGTTGTTAATTCTTGCTGCTATTTAATTATTTCAATTGTTGTCTTGTCCCGTCTTTTCAGTAGTTGTTACCTCATTCTCCCCAGCATGTTTCCCTGTTTTGTACTTTATTGTTTACTTTTTGTTATTATTCCTGCTATATATTATTGAACTGCATAGGTATTATTTGTCGTGTCCTAGCCTCATCACTACTTCGCCGAGGTTAGGCTAGGCACTTACTCAGTACATGGGGTCGGTTGTACTGATGCTACACCTGCACTACTTTATGTTGTGCAGATTACGGTACCGGACCCAGTGGACACTGATCGAGAGAGTATCCTTCAATCCACCGGAGACACTGAGGTAGACCTGTAGGCGTCTGCAGGCCTTGGCGTCCCCTTCCTCATTCCACTTTCCTTTATTTCTGTTTTCAGTACTTCAGAAAATAGTTGTATTATTTCTTTCAGACCTTTTATCTGTATTAATCATAGATTGTCCGTGACATTGTGATTCCAAAGATCTAGGTTGGCTCGTTTGAGAATTTTCTAAGTTTATGGATTTAGTTATGTATTTCCTTTTTATCTGTTCTTACTTGTTAAGCTTTTAGTTACGGAAAAGTCGATTTTTACCTGTTCTCGCTTAATAATTAAAGGTTTTACTAAATATAATTAAATATGTTGGCTTGTCTAGCGGGTTCAACGTTAAACGCCATCACGATCTCAACGGTGGGAATTTCGGGTCGTGACTAGTTGGTATCAGAGCTCTAGGTTGCCTAGGTCTCACAAGTCACGGAAAAACTTCGCAGAGTTTAAGGGATCGGTACGGAGACGTCTGTACTTATACCCCAGAGGCTGAAAAGTTAGGAATAACTTCACATATTTTCTTCTTTGTCGTGCGATTTGAGTTCTAAATGCTAACTGAGTTTCTATTCTACTCTCTCGCAGATGGCGGGAACGCTTGCTTTCTCATCTACCGATCAGCATCCCCATCCTCCAATTGCATCTCCGACGAGGGGCCGAGGACGAGGTCGAGGCCGTGCTAGAGGCCGAGGCAGGGGCAGGGCTCAGCCTAGAGCAGCAGCCCCAGTAGATGACCCACAGGTAGATTTTACCGGTGAGGTTCCTGCTCAGACGGTTCCGGTCGGACCAGCTCAACTCCCAGAGGGGTTCATTGCCACTCCGATACTTCAGGATGCTCTGGTCCTCTTAGTGGGCCTTATGGAGAGCGTGGCTCAGGCCGGTCTACTTCCTACTGCACCAGCCGTCTCTCAGGCTGGGGGAGGGGCCCAGACTCCTGCTACTCTCACACCAGAGCAGTTAGCCACTTAGTTCTAGACTCCAGCACCTCAGACAGTTGGAGTAGCTCACTCGGGTATTGTGGCACTAGCAGTTCAGGGAGCAGCTATGTCTGCCGATGCTTTGTGGAGACTAGATCGGTTCACCAAGTTATTTCCTACTACTTTCACTGGTGCACCATCAGAGGACCCCCAGGATTTCGTAGACAATTGCTACGAGGTTCTTTGGAACATGGGGATTGTGGAGACCAATGGGTTCGATTTTTCTACATTCCGTCTTTCTGGTACTGCCAAGACTTGGTGGAGGGATTTTTGCTTGACCAGGCCAATTGGATCTTTGTCGTTTTCTTGGGCTCAGGTCTCCGAGTTGTTCTTGGAGAAGTTTCTACCAGTTACCCAGAGAGAGGATCTTCGGAGGCAGTTTGAGCGTCTCCAGCAAGGCTCTATGACAGTTACGCAGTATGAGACCAGGTTCATCACTTTGGCCTGACATGCTATCATGATACTCCCCACTAATCGAGAGAGAGTGAGAAGGTTTATTGAGAGGCTAGCTCAACCTATTAGACTTCAGATGGTCAGAGAGACATGTACTGATATTTTATTTCAGGAGGCGGCCAATATGGCCAGGAGGATTGAGATGGTCTTATCACAGGGCAGCGGTCAGGGATCTGACAAGAGACCTCGCCATTTCGGTCGATTCAGTGGAGCCTCATCTGGAGGTAGAGATTCCTTTGGAGGTCATCCTCTTAGACCATTCCATTCGGGACTTCAGGTATCCCGCAGTGTACCATCAGCTCCTATTAGTACACCGCCGCTCCAGAGCTTCCAGGGAGGTTATTCTGGTCGACAGGGACAGTTCTAAGGTCAGCAGTCTCAGCAGCTGAGATCGTGTTTCACTTGCGGTGGTATGGGGCACATTTCCAGGTTTTGCCCCCGAGCTTCAAGTGGTTCTCAGTATCAGGGTTCCCGTGCTATGATTCCCGCACCAGGTGCACCCCCACCCTCTCAGCCAGCTAGGGGTGGAGGTCGAGGTTCCAGAGGTGGAGGCCAGATAGTTAGAGGTGGACGACAGGCTATGAGAGGTAGAGGTCAGGCCGTAGTAGGTCGACCTAGAGATGTTCAGGTTGGAGGGGCTCCGCCCCGATGCTATGCTATTCCTGCCAGGCCTTAGGCTAAGGCCTCTGATGCAGTCATTACAGGTATGGTTTCAGTTTGCAGCAGATATGCTTCGGTTTTGTTTGATCCGGGGTCTACATTCTCCTATGTGTCTTCATATTTTGCTCCTTATCTGATTATGCCCCGTGATTCCCTGAGTACTCCTGTATATGTATCTACACCGGTGGGTGATTCTATTGTGGTAGTCGAGTCTACCGTTCATGCTTAGTGGTTATTGGTGGTCTGGAGACTCATACATCTCTTGCTTCTTGATATGGTTGATTTCGATGTCATCTTGGGGATGGATTGGTTATCTCCCTACCATGCTATTCTGGACTGTCATGCCAAGACTGTGACCTTGGCCTTACCAGGAGTACCTTGATTGGAGGGGAGATGGACTCCTAGTCATTCTTCCGGTAGAGATATTTCATATATAAAGGCTTGGTGCATGGTCGAGAAGGGTTGTTTGGCCTATTTGGCATATTTTCGTGATTCTAGTGTCGAGGTTCCTTCTATGGAGTCTGTGCCCGTAGTTCGTGAGTTTCCAGAGGTATTCCCTGCTGACCTGCCGGGTATGCCACCCGATAGGGATATTAATTTTTGCATTGAGTTGGCTCCGGGCACTCAGCACATTTCCATTCCGCCATATCGTATGGCCCCGCCAGAGCTGAAGGAATTGAAGGATCAGATATAGGACTTGCTTGATAAAGGCTTCATTAGGCCTAGTGTTTCCCCTGGGGTGCCCCAGTGTTGTTTGTTAAGAAGAAAGATGGCTCAATGAGGATGTGTATTGACTACCAGCAGTTGAACAAGGTTATTATCAAGAATAAGTATCCTTTGCCAAGGATTGATGATTTATTCGACCAGCTTCAGGGTGCCATAGTGTTTTCCAAGATTGATTTGAGATCTGGCTACCATCAGTTGAGGATTAGAGTATCCGATGTCCCTAAGACAGCTTTCTGCACTCGGTACGGGCATTATGAGTTCTTGGTGATGTCATCTAGGTTGACAAATGCACCAGCTGCTTTTATAGGTTTGATGAACCGAGTGTTCAGACCCTATTTGGATTCGTTTGTTATAGTCTTCATTGATGATATTTTGATTTACTTCCGCGGTCGAGAGGAGCACGAGCAGCACCTTCGAGTCGTCCTCCAGACTCTGAAGGATAGTCAGTTGTATGCCAAATTTTCCAAGTGTGAGTTCTAGTTGAGTTCGGTAGCATTTCTAGGTCATGTTGTGTCGGCAGAGGGTATTCAAGTGGATCCCAAGAAGATTTCAGCAGTCATAGATTGGCCTAGACCCACCTCAGCTACAGAAATTCAAAGTTTCTTGGGCTTAGCAGGTTATTATCGCAGGTTTGTGGAGGGCTTTTCATCTATTGCAGCCCCGATGACCAGGCTGACTCAGAAGGGTGCCCAGTTCAAGTGGTCAAATGAGTGTGAGGTGAGATTTCAGAAGCTCAAGACAGCCTTGACCACGGCACCGGTGTTAGTTTTGCCCACAAGTTCAGGGCCATATACCGTGTATTATGATGCTTCACGGGTTGGACTTGGTGCAGTGTTGATGCAGGATGACAAGGTTATAGCCTATGCTTCACGTCAATTGAAGATTCATGAGAAGACCTATCCAGTTCATGATTTGGAGTTTGCAGCCATTGTTCATGCGTTAAAAATTTGGAGGCATTATTTGTATGGTGTGTCATGTGAGGTGTTAACAGATCATAAGAGTTTGTAGTATTTGTTCAAGCAGAAAGAGTTGAATATGAGGCAGAGAAGATGGTTAGAGCTGTTGAAAGATTATGACATTACCATCTTATATCATCCGGGGAAGGCCAATGTGGTGGCCGATGCTTTGAGCCGGAAGTCGGCCAGCATGGGTAGTCTTGCTTATATATCGGTCGGGGAGCGACCGCTTGCTTTAGATGTTCAGGCCTTGGCCAATCTATTCATGAGATTGGATGTTTTAGAGACTGGCAGTGGTTTTGCTTATACTGTGGCCCGTTTTCATTGTTTGATCGTATTCGAGACCGGCAGTATGATGATTGTCATTTATGTGTTCTTAGAGATACGGTCCGGCACAGAGGTGCCAAGCAGGTTACAGTGGATGATGATGGAGATGGAGTCTTGAGGATGCAGGGCCGTATTTGTGTGCCTGATGTTGATGGTATTCGTGAGTTGATATTGCAGGAGGCCCATAGTTCCCGGTATTCCAATCATCCGGGCGTCGCAAAGATGTACAAGGATCTGCGACAGCATTATTGATGGCGGAGGATGAAGAAAGATATTGTGGCATATGTAGCTCGATGCTTGAACTGTCAGCAGGTTAAGTACGAGCATCAAAGACCCGGTGGTTTGATGCAACAGATTGAGCTTCCCAAGTGGAAGTGGGAGCGTGTCACCATGGATTTCGTAGTTGGGCTCCCACGAACTCAGAGGATGTTTGATGCGGTGTGGGTCATTGTGGATAGGCTGACCAAGTCAGCACACTTCATTCCTGCATCAGTTTCGTATTCTTCGGAGAAGTTGGCAAAGATCTACATCAGGGATATTGTTCGCTTGCATGGTGTACCTGTGTCTATTATTTCTGACCGAGGTACTCAGTTTACCTCTCATTTCTGGAGAATAGTTCAGCGTGAGTTGGGCACACGGGTTGAGTTGAGCACAGCGTTTCATCCTCAGACGGACAAGCAGTCCGAGCGCACTATTCAGATCTTGGAAGATATGTTGCGAGCATGTGTCATTGACGTTGGAGGTTCATGGGACTAGTTTTTGCCTTTAGCTGAGGTTTCCTACAACAACAGCTACCAGGCGAGCATTCAGATGGCTCCTTATGAGGCGTTGTATGGTAGGCGGTGTCGGTCGCCAGTCGAGTGGTTTGAGCCGGGAGAGGCTAGATTGTTGGGTTCAGAGTTAGTTCAGGATGCCTTGGACAAGGTGAATATCATTCAGAATAGACTTCGTACAGCTCAGTCCAGGCAGAAGAGTTATGTAGACCGCAAAGTTCGTGATTTGGCATTTATGATAGGAGACCGGGTATTGCTTCGGGTGTCGCCGATTAAGGGCATGATGAGGTTCGGGAAGAAGGGAAAGTTGATCCCTAGGTACATTGGTCCATTTGAGATTCTGGATAAGGTAGGAGAGGTGGCCTACAGACTTGCTTTACCATCGAGTTTATCAGCCGTGCATCCGGTGTTTCATGTATCTATGCTTCGAAGTATGTGGTCGATCCATCTACTTCAGCAGTGTCCAGTTGTGATAACAATACGATAGGGGTCCAAGAATTACTAAGAAAAAAATCAAGAAACGTGCGGAAACAAAAAAAATAAAGAAACAAAAAAAGACGGAAAATTAAGGATAGATTGAATTCAAGAAATTCTTTCTTGAATTCAAGAAGTCTATTCTTGAAGTTGAATCCTAACAACAACAATTATCTAACGAAGAACTAATCGCCTTTGCTGGAGATTAAAGAACAAGAGATAGATTGTGAAACCCAGCCCTTTAGAATAACAAGAACAACAATAAGCCTAAACTTATCACCTTTCTTGAATACCTAGAAGTGATCTAAGATTTCGAAAGAATTTAATCGTACCACGTTAAGTCGAGTCTTGAAGGTTGACGAATAAATCCAAGAGTAGCCACACGCAAGAGTGCAAGAAAAATCTCACAATTTTTATTGATATTGTCTATAATAATCTAAGTCTAAAAACAAAGAAGACACCCTTTATATAGAGAGGGGTCACGAAATTGTACCTAAAATTAAGGAAATAAAGTCCTAAACTACTTTGGACAACAAGTCCAACTACCATAGGAAAAGGTAAAACTCTAGGAAATAAAAACCAAGTCAATCTTGGAAATTAATTCCAATAATCTTAGGAAAATAAAAACAAAACCTTAACTACCTAGGAAAGCATTAAATATGTCCTAACAAACTAGGAAATAAAATAAGGAACTTTAACTCTTTGTCCTATGTCTTGGCCGCCCCTCCTTGAGCTGATTTATGGTGATTTAGACGCCTAATTTAGGCCCTCTTTGACTGGTACTTGGACCCCAATCTACCTCCTCTTGGATTTGGACTTGGACCATGAAATGAGTGTAGCACTTAGCTAAATCATCTCCATAATTCTTGAGTTGTTCTTCCACCATTAGTGCCTTCTTGATCTCCCATTGAAGCCCAACAACCTTGTCTTGCTTCTCCTTAGCTTGAGACCTTGTGAATGGCCTTCTTGGTGCTTCTAAAGCTTTATGCTTGTCCGTTGAGCTATCAAGTTGGACAAGGATTTGACTTATGAGGAGGAGCCGGTAGCCATATTAGGTTGGCAGGTTCGTCAGTTGAGATCGAAGAGTTAACCTTCGGTCCGTGTTCAGTGGAGAGGTCAGCCTGTTGAGGCAGCAACCTGGGAGTCCGAGTCCGATATGTGTAGCCGATATCCCCATCTGTACCCCGTTTCAGGTATCTTTCCATGTTCATTCGAGAATGAACGTTTGTTTTAGAGGTGGAGATTCTGATGACCCAAAAGGTCATCCCGTGTATTCCTACCTAATTCTATGTTCTGAGGTCATGAAAAGCTGCTAATATCTCACCACGATTTGCGCGCGCAGTCCGGGCGTGTAGCCGGGAAGCCGTTATGTGAAAACCCGATTAAATAATGTTTTTGTATTAAAATTTGAATAAGGTTGACTTTGGTCAACATTTTGGTAAACGGACCCGGACCCGTGATTCGAAAGTTCCGGAGGGTCCGTAGGAAAATATGGGACTTGGGCGTATGCCCGGAATCGAATTCCGATGTCCCAAGTCCGAGAAATGAATTTTTCAAAGAAATTGTTTCCTGAAAAATATAAAGGTTTTTGAAAGTGAAATGTTATGTGAAACATGTGGTATTGGGCCCGTATTATGGTTCCGGAGCCCGGTACAGGTTCGATATGATTTATATGTGTTATATGTAAAGTTTGGTAAGAAACGGAATCCATTTGGCGTGATTCGGACCTAAAATGAAAAAAAATTGAAGTTTAAAGAAGTTTTAAGAAATTTCATTGATTTTGGGGTTCAATCCGATATTTATGTTATTTTGGTGATTTGATTACACGAATAAGTCTGTAGGATATTTTTTAGTTTGTGTGCGCATTTGGTTTGAAGTTCCGAGGGCTCGGGTGAGTTTCGGGTAGGTCCCGGGATGTTTTTAGGCTTAGAACAGGGTTGTTGCAGGTTCAGAGAAGTACAGATCTCTGAACCGGCCAGTGCGGTCTGCGGTTGTCTTTGAGCGGACCGCAGAGGACCTTCGCGGCCGCGGTCGATTTTATGCGGTCCGCGGATGGGCCTTCGCTGTTGCGGTCGATTAGGTGCGGTCCGCGGAAGGGCTTTCGCGACCGCGGTCCGCGGTGGGCCCTGAGGGTGTATTTAAATGGGATTTTCAGTTATTTTTCATTTTTCAAAACCCTAAAAACATAAGAGGCGATTTTTCAAACACTCTTTCTTCTCCAAAACATTAGTAAGTGATTTCTAACTCATTTTCTTTAATCCTTAACTTCTTTTTACAAGATTTCTTCCTAAAATCTAGGATATTCATGGTGGAATTGGGAATTTTGGGTAAAACCTAAGAATATTGAAATTTTGGGATTTAGACCTCAAATTGAGGTCGGATTCCAAAATCATTTATATATCCGGGCTCGGGGGTGAATGGGTAATCGGGGTTTTGTCCGAATTTCGAGTTTGGACCGAGCGGGCCCTGGGTCGATTTTTTACTTTTTGGGGAAAACTTTAGAAAACTCTTTTCCATGCATTAGAATTGATTCATTTAGAATTTATTGATATAATTAAGTAACTTGTGGCTAGATACGAGCGAGTTGGTGGTGGAATCAAGAGGTAAAGCTGTTGTTGAGGATTGAATTGTGTTCGTGGCATCGAGGTAAGTGTTTGGCCTAACCTTAGCTCTAGGGAATAGGTGTTGAGTCCTATTTGCTATGTGTTTATTCCATGTCCAATGTATAGGTGAGGTGACGAGTACCTATATGTTGTGGTACTATTTGAGTAAGTGTTGTTGTCTCTCTAGCCTAAATCAATGCCATCTCTGAGTTTTTCCCTCTTCTCTGGGTTCCACGAAACCCTAATCTTCTGTATCTTGGCTTTTTCTTTTAAGATCCGTTTTACATTTACAATACTATGAAGTTTCTCTGTTGATTTCTCCAGAAAATCTCGTTTTTAACAACTTCAAAACTAGGGTTCCTTGAACCATTTTCAAAACAGTTCTTCTTTTGATTTAGCTACCTATACTATGTTTATACGAGTATTTTGTGATTCCTTATTGCCTTGGATATTATGGTATACCTGGTTTCCATGAATGCTCCAAGTTTTCTTTGACTATACTATGTTTTGTTCATTAGAGTTTCTAATTGATGAGTGGTGATTTTACCACTCATTTTAGCCTTTTCTCATTAGATTTTGTATTGTT
>MDKH01101004.1:0-53098 GCA_005239495.1 Nicotiana undulata | reverse complement strand
AATGTTGACAAGAAAGACCCAACCGGTGCGAAAGTCACCAAAGCTGCCCTGAAGAAGAAGTGAGGTTGTGCGTTTGATGGGTTTCAGCTTGGATGAACTAGTTTTGTTTATTTGCATCAGTTTTTTCCAATTTTGTTTTGGACATTTAACCAGTGCTGGATATGGCTCCAGAAGCTATTGTCATGGTTCTCTAGCCTCTTTTGAGGATAGTGGAGTAATTGAGCAATTTGGTCCCGAGCCAAATTGCTTGATGGGCAATGACAATAGGTCTTTGGTGGTTATTTATTTGCCTGGTTTTATATCACATTTTATGATGAGCTTTAGTCGGTGAATTATTGAACTTGTTTAACTTGAATTTTGAGCAGCAGCTTTCTTCGTATTCCTGTTCCCTGCTTATATTTCGTTTTGCAATGCACATTTGGCTGTTCCGCTCATTCTTAATTAATAGTAGGGTTTTCGTGTTTGTCTTTTGTTAGCAGCAGCTTATATATATCTTAATGTTGCTGATGTAGTATGAAGATTGTGATTTCTCCTAAATTGCCATAGGAGAATCATAATTGTTTTTGAAGTAGAATCAACTCTGTTGAACTGTTTGAGTAGATTCTACTAATAATATAATGGATTATTAGTTATTACCTAATCATTCTCCTTGGCAAATACTTCCAGGTTTTGTTACCTTTGTGGCTTTGTCAAAGGAAGTAGTTGTGTGCTCAACTGTCGGTGTGTTTCGTTCTTTCTCTTTCTTTTCTTTGTAGGGTTTATCTTTTGTTGTTGTCTACAAAGTGAAATTTTTTTTCAGTAATTCACCCAAGGCAAAATCAACTGTTTTGGTTGTGAAAATTTAGCACTGGAAGTTCAACTACTTAGCATTTCTACATGAACCTTGTTTTAAGGCCATACCTTATTTGACAAAACATTTTTTTTTGGTCCAAAAAAAGACTAATTATATTAAAATTACGGTGGCATAGTACAAGGAGCTAAGTTTAAACGAGGCACAGGACAACACTGGCCTTCCAGAGTAGAAGATCTGCGGGGACGACCTTCGTTACAAAAAGTGTGTGTGTGTGGGAGGGGGGAGGCTAGAACTTAAGCATTTTCTTGATTGAACAAAAAAGCGCACACACACACAAAAGGTTGGTTGAGCAAATGAGGGGAGAATTCAAGATTTTTCTGTGATCTGGTTGAGTCTTGATTTCAGTTTGGAACTATTTTCTTGGAAATTTTCTGTGACAGAGAAGGTTGGAGGAAAGACGAGAAGGGAAGTATAGCCTTAAAAGCAGATGTATTTACCTTTCCTTTTCTTTGGATAAAGGGGTGGAGCAATAGATCCTTGGGGGAAGTGCACGATTAGCCATTAATAACACATGTATTTACTTTTAAGCCACTGTTTAAAATATCTTTAGTCTTTAGTCACTGCTTTAATAAACTTTAACTGTCCGGACGAAAATACCCTTCTGCTCATGTCCTTAACTTTTGTACTTAACTTGAGGACTTTAGGACTACATGTCCTTAACTTTTGAACTTGTTATTCTAAGTTCAGGACCTAAAGACTACATGTCCTTAACTTTTGAACTTGTTATTCTAAGTTCAGGACCTAAGGACTACATGTCCTTAACTTTTGAACTTGGAACTCTAAGCTCAGAACTTCAGGACTACATGTCCTTAACTTTTGAACTTGTAACTTAGTTCAGGACCAAGTGTCCTTAACTTTTGAACTTCGAACTCAAACTTCAGGACCAAGTGTCGTTAACTTTTGTACTTGTAAGTCAAAGTTGAGGAACAAGTGTCCTTAACTTTTGAACTTGTAAGTCTAAGTTAAGGACCTATTGTCCTTAACTTTTGAACTTGTAACTGTAAGTTAAGGATTGCATGTCCTTAACTTTTGTACTTGTTAGTCTAAGTTCATGACAAAGTGTCCTTAACTTTTGAACTTGTAAGTCTAAGTTTAGGACCTATTGTCCTTAACTTTTGAACTTGTAACTCTAAGTTTAGGACTACATGTCCTTAACTTTATCCTTATATTTTTTATATCAATTTCTATTTGCTCCAAGTTTTTAGCACTGTGGAATCCGAAAATTCATCTTTACAAACTAATAGGAAAATTAAAGTACCACCGTTTCTCCGTTGAAAAGCACCTGATTTTGCGCCAAATAGTCATGAATTCGTTAGTCTATATGTATCATGAATTTGTTCGCTTATAATAGAATTTGAAGGGACGCCTTTTTGAAATTCAAAAAAAAAAGTCTGAAGCAAAGGAAATTACTACCATGAAAAATAGAATGATAACTACCATGAATTTGTGAAGACAAAGAGAACCAAAAAAATGGATATTCATGATTTCTGAAAGTGATTGATCCCTCCACCGGAACGAGGAAATTTGATGGCTTTTCAGAAAAAGACTTTGGTTGACAACAAAGGGTAACACATGAAAGAGATAGAAGAAAGGGTAACACAGTCTTTTCATATTAATTTTAATAGACTAGTGGCTATTATTGCTAAACATTAAAAATGCTGAATAAAAAGTAAATCACTTCAAAAAGTGGCTACCCCACACAAAAAAAAAAACTAGATCCTTTTCATTGGTTTTAACTTTTAACTTGTCATTGTTACCAAATTATTTCCAAAATGATCCTATTCTACCCTTATATTTTACTACAAGAAGTTTCAAGAGTGACATTCTATTAAATCACGAATCGGACCCGTTTGGCCATGAGTTTTGATCAAAATAAATTTGAGATTTATTTGGCAAACTCATGTTTGACCATAAATTTTGCCCCCATTTTGGCAAAATCCCAAATCCCAAACTTCAAATCCCAAAATCATCCCAAAATTTGGAAAGTTTATATATGTTTTTCCAAAATAAAGTTGGAAAATATGTTTTGAAAATGTATGTCCAAACACATTTTCAGCTTCAAACCAAACTTCACCCAAATCAGATTTTTTAAAACAAAGTTGGAAATCTATGGCCAAACGCTAGCTAAGATTTTGGTGTTTGAACTGTTGTTTTAGTAAAGTTTTTCGAGTTCTTTGTAGAAGCTAATGTTTGAATACTTTAAAAACAGAAGATTTAAGTTATATATCGTTGAAAATTTACCTGCAATTGTATGTTAGTCATATTTATCAGATACCAAAATTAAAGCTTATTATAGAGATTTAAATTTAATTATTTCATAAAATGACATGATTGTATGAATCCCTTTGTAACTTCGGTGCGTAAAACTTAAACTAAAAGATAAGCGTTTCAAAGACGTTAAGCAAATTTTCGAACATTTTAATCTTGAAGCCAAACAACTCGGGATTTAATTCGATAAAAACGTGTTATCACAAGTTTGGAGAGAATTATGTTGTCGCACAACCTGTTTTCTCCTAAAAGCTTGACCAAACACCTTAACTTCTTAAAAAAGATACTTTTGGGAAGAAAAAAGTATTTTTGCCCTGGGAGAAGCTTGGCCAAATAAACCATTAACCTTGAATATCTTTTAAAGCATAATGATCTATGAAATTGGTGGTTACCAATTTTTTGGAATTAAAAGCGATATGAAAATTGTACAACTAAAAGATGATACTCTAATTTGCATATGTGAGGCCTTAATTATATTATTTAAATGTTTCTATTGCTTATATAATAGTTTTAATATTTTCACTAACAGTTCCCTCAATTGAAAAAAGTTTGTAAACTAAAATTAATAGGATCTAACGTAAAATCAACATTGTCTGATGAGAATTACATGTACTAACCAATAGTAACCATATTGTTAAGTAAGAAAATTAATCATCTTAATATAATTAACTTCCTTGCATTTTAGGAATTTATAAGAATAAGAATCAAATAAAAAGTATAAATATTTTATTAAAAATATGTAAGACCTCTTTTAAGTTTTGGCTTTAGGCCACATATTAGATTGAGCCGCCACTATTTTGGTGGTATAACACTTACAACTTGTTTGGATAGGTTAGTACGTATCGTTTCATGATATATTGTATTGTATTGTATTCTATTGTATTGTACTGTAACGTTTTAATCTATATAATGTTTGGATAAATTATATTGTTTGTCGTCGTTTCATAATGTCACGCATCAACAAGATGACGAATAAAATTTCAATATGATAAAGAAAAAGTAGAGGTGGCTAACGGGTGGGCCGGGCCGGTCCGGGTTACTATTTTTTTGAACCGTACGGGTTGGGTAGCGGGCCGGTTACGGTTAATTGTTAACGGATTTAACGGGTTCGGGTTTATCCGGGTAAAAAGTAACCCGTACGGGTAGGGGTTTAAGGGGCCGGGCCGGGCCGGGTTACAAGATTTTAAAAATTAAAAGAAAAAAAAAATTGACCGTTGGACCGGTCCGGGCCGGGCCGGTTTAACCGGTTCAGGCACTGTTCATTTGAACCGGGTTGGTCCGGTCCGGTTACCCGTTTTAAAATTTTAATCCGTTTCAACCCCCCTAACCCCTTAACCCAGCCCCACCCGGCCTCCTATGAACCGGGCCGGTCCGGTCCCGGTTTGAACCGGTCCGTTAGCCACCTCTAAGAAAAAGTAAAGTAGGAGGTAAAATTATTATATAAAAAGTTAGCATAAAAGATAAAATAGGATTATTTAATAATAAAAAGGGCAGGATGAGAAAAAAATAAGATAATAATGCGACCACACCAAATCGGTCGTTACATAAAGAGGTATTTTTTGTCGCTACAAAACGACAAATTTAAAAATATGATATAATAAAATTTAAATGACAATAAAAAAAAATTACATTTAAAATAACATTAATACAATACGATACAACACAACAGGTAATAACCATCCAAAGAAGCTGTTAGAGTGGAAGAGAAAAGAGCCTCCGCCTCAAAATTAGGGCGTAATGACGCAGGAGTATTGACATCAGCATATCTAGAAGATGAGGCTCATAACGAGAATGAATTTCAAGCCACTCATATGGGAACCAACAAGTTGCATAGAAAACATTAAATGCCACTTTTCAGATGGTTTTCTCCTCTCAATTTTTGGTTTGTTTTGTTGATGATGATTGGTCGTTAATCGTTATAGTGACCTAATATGGCTGGGATGGATGCACCAAGTAACTTTATCTACACAAAGAAAAAGATAGGAAAAAGTTAACGACAGGAATTTTAGAACGTGAGCTATCCAAGAGTAGTATTTAATGAAGCGAGTAAAAGACATGAAAAATCAAGAGAGATAAAATTACTAGGTGATCTTTTTTGTCTACCTAAATATTAGTGGCCAGATTACCCAATACTTTGATGGAATAGTTGATGCATGCTAAAGTTGATCTGAACTAGAGGTGGCTAACGGGCCGGTTCAAACCGGGACCGGACCGGCCCAGACCGGTTCAAACCGGGACCGGACCGGCCCGGTTCATAAGGGGCCGGGTGGGGCTGGGTTAAGGGGTTAGGGAGATTGAAACGGATTAAAATTTTAAAACGGGTAACCGGACCGGACCAACCCGGTTCAAACGAACAGTGCCTGAACCGGTTAAACCGGCCCGGACCGGTTCAACGGTCAAATTTTTTTTTTCTTTTAATTTTTAAAATCTTGTAACCCGGCCCGGCCCCTTAAACCCCTACCCGTACGGGTTACTTTTTACCCGGATAAACCCGAACCCGTTAACAATTAACCGTAACCGGCCCGCTACCCAACCCGTACGGTTCAAAAAAATAGTAACCCGGACCGGCCCGGCCCACCCGTTAGCCACCTCTAATCTGAACCCTATCATAATAAAAAATTAACAAATATAACTCTTAGAACGTAATAAAGGTACAAGTAGCCAGTTCGACATTGACAAGTACATCACTATTTTTCTTGTTTATAAGGAGACAGATATAGAATAGAGTTAGTCACAAATTCCGAAAAGAATAATAAGAAAATAGGAAAGGAGAAGCATCAAAAGGCTTGCTACGCAGGAGAGATGATGCTGGATAATGGAGCATCTCCACTTAGCTATCTCAAGAGATTTGATTATTTAGCCAGCATCATACTCCTGCATATTAAGCCTCAAAAGGTGCTATAAACCAAGTTAACTAGGGGACTGCGTGGAATCTAAAAGTGGAGAGAGTTTATTTGTCTTATCTATAGAGTGTAGTTGGTACTCCTTCCGTTTCCATTTCAGTTCATGTGAATCTATTTCTTCTTTGGTCCGTTGCAAAAAGAATAATCTCTTTCTAAATTTGGAAACAATTTAGCTTAATCTACCAATTCTACCCTTAGTGAGAAACTTTTATAACCAAACAAACACTCTAAACCCCTTTTGACTTGTTTAAGACCACAAATTTCAAAAGTTTTCATTTCTTCATGCTCAGTCAAAACAGGTTCACATAAATTGGAACAGAGGGAGAAGGAGTAGTTAATTCACATATTTGTGCTCACACTATTACTTGTTTTTTAACAGGTTCTTTCAGCTTTCAGGAGGCAACATGCTAGGAGTATCGCTTCAGGAAACATGGGTAATGAAAATCTGAAACATGTATAGATTTCCAATTTTAAAGCAATTCTTGCCAAGACAACAGAACCTGTTTTCCAGAAGCAGGCAAGAAGAGAAGCTTGTGTAAGTATATATGTATTTTACTGTATGATTTGATCAATCAATGGCAGCTATATGAGAGGCAAACGATTTCTAAGTTTTTTCGACGAATGTTGGTAGCAAGTAGAGAGATTTTACTTTCCTCTTGATAACACCAGGAAATGTGGGCAGAATAGAGCTCCGCGGTGGGTTCAAATATAGGGACATTTGCATCCGTACCCGCTTTTTGTGTGTCACGTTTTTACTTATGCCCGTTTTGCAAAAAAAATTACAAGCGTACCCACTTTTCGCATAAACTTCAGGCATACGGGCCTGAAGTAGCAAAGACAATCATACAAACTTCAGCATTCTAGGCTTTTTCAAAAACTTCAGCAGAAGTGCTGAAGTTATTTAGTTCATTTGTAAAAACTTCAGCAGAAGTGCTGAAGTTTTGCACAGGCATCAGAAAGGCGGCGCCTGAAGTTGTAAAAATTAGGGTATATGTTAAATAATTTTAAAAATATGGGTATAGGTTAAATGGGAGCAACCAAATAGGGCGCTCCGTGCAATTTCTACTCAAATATAGGGTAAGCAGGGGCGGATGCAGCATAGAGTTACCGGGTTCAACTGAACTCATTACTTTCAACATGGACCATAAAGTTATATGTAAAAGTTATTAAAATTACAATAAATGATAGATGTGGACTCATAACTTTAAAATTTAATGGGATCAATACTTAAAAAATTAATGTTGAATGCATAGATTAAAATCCTAGATCTGCCTTTGAGGGTAAGATCCCATCTTTAAGGTTCAGATAAGAAAAGAATTTTCAACCTATGTGGACATGAAGAGCACTGATGAAATAGGAATCACCGTATCGAAGAGCAACTGCAGAATTTTTTATTTGTTATTTTTGTAGTCAAACAGTTTAATCCTGGTGCACCATATTATATCATCTCTTTTCTTGCTGGATTCCTAAGAAATACATTAAGAATCCAACTTCATTTCCAAGTTCGTATGGCTTCTATCTTGGAGTAAATCATCAGTTGTTTAGGACAGTAAAATATATCAAAGTCCATGAGGATCCTAGACTTGTGATTTGTGTACTTGTTCCAGCTACATTGATCAACTTTGTCTTACTGTACGATGGAAAATAAGAGAGAACCTACCCCTAGAGGAAATGAAAGCAATTAGGATTTCAGTGCCAACGGCCAAAGTTCAGATATCCATACACGGGATAAGGATACAATAAAGGGGCGAATACAAACGCTTGTTTAACCGATGATGAACAATATCATACCAAATAAATCTGCAAAGGTAACAGAGTACATGAAAGTGACGTTTGGGAAAATATGATAGGCACAATTGAGGGACGTGCTGCATCGTGTGGCTTATCATTTAAGTAACATAAAAGATCAAGGTAAAGACAATTTCCATAGTACAGATTAAGTCAATATCGCCACCATAACTATGCACTTTTAAGTTTTGCTATCAGCAACATGCCTCAAACCTGGACAGTAGAGGGGCTAGTTACCATGACCCCACCGCGCCAGCAGTTGGATTCTGGAAAGCAGAGAAATTCCAGAAAGTCTTTAATGAGTATGGCTGAGAAATTGTCACTCCCTCTTCCGTGATTTTTGCAATCTGCAAGTCCATGCAACATTGACAAAATGGAAGTTCAACCACCGAGCAGACAGATGTCATCTCTTTGTTATTTTTCAAAGTTAACATGAAATGAATAATGTTATACAGTCAGGACTCCAGAAATCAATGAAAAACTATCAGACAATACATAAATCTTCAACTTCGCTTAAAAGAACCTAATATGAATAAAACATCTCTCCCTCTCTGTCATTGGGCTGGTTCACAGTCATTAAGGGAAATCACAATCTACCGCTGCCCACTGAACCATCTTAAAGGAAATCGAAAGAGGAGGAATCAACCAAAAGTCAAACATGAAAGAGTAAAACCTAAGTCAGTCCATGCATCATCACATTCAACTCCAAATGCAAAATCTCCTGCAAGTTCTATTAATTTTATATTTAAACTTACCAAGCCCCATTTCCTACCTTTATTTGTTTTTACTAATTTCCGGTACTTGGACTAATGCAAACCAACCTCTTTCCAACATTTCCAACATCTTGGAATAGAAACCACCGGTACCGACATGTGGCATTAGTTTCGAAGAAAATTGTGATGACCCGGCTGTTTTTAGTTTTAGAAGTTCGAATCATGTTCCGAGACTTCTGGTAGCTCGGGATAGCTATTTGGGACTTGTTAGCAAAATTTGTTAGATCCCAATGAGGTCCGGGCGGGCGGGCTTGGAATGCATTATGCACAAGTACCATTCTTAGGAGAACAAAAAATAAAGAACTCGACCCCTCATATTTTCCATATGTGGTCCAAATGGTAATTTGAAAACAAGGTGGGTTGCTCAGATGGTAAGCACCCTCCACTTCCAACCAAGAGGTTGTGAGTTCGAGTCACCCCAAGAGCAAGGTGGGGAGTTCTTGAAGGGAAGGATGCCGAGGGTCTATTGGAAACAGCCTCTCTACCCTAGGGTAGGGGTAAGGTCTGCGTACACACTACCCTCCCCAGACCTCACTTGTGGGATTATACTGGGTTGTTGTTGTTGGTCCAAATGGTAATTTGACCACATGGTTGGGTCCGTATCATTATTTGTGACTCATAGAAACTGGTTTCGTCCAATTCCAAGTCCGTTTGACATGTTTCAGCTAACAATAGTTGCAGCATTTCCAACATCTTGGAATAGAAACCACCGCTACCAACATGTGGCATTAGCTTCGAAGAAAATGCTATGAACTTTGAAGATCAAAATATAAGTTCTTCTGCTTCTGCTTAGTCTACAGTAAGAAAATCTTTCTAGAAGTTCTGCATATCTATCAGGAGGGCTATACCTGAAGCTTGTTGACTGCAGATCTATCCCTATACAGAAGAACACGCATACATTTCTCCAATAACTTAACACCTTCTTCATAGCTCAAGTCCTCGCGCCATTCATCACAGATAATGGGCTTTGCGAGGTGATTTCCAAATCCAGTTGCCACGTGATTGTCCTCATAATGGACACCAATCATACTAACCTAAAGAGATAAAGGAAAGATATTGGTGATCAGAAAATTGAAATAAAAAGAAAGACATTTGTTTGATGAGAAGAAAATAAAGAAAGATATAACATTTATAACTAAGCACTTAACAATGGCAAAGCATGAAGAAAATGTGCAAGACAAATGTAATAGCTTTTACCGTTCCAAGATACTTTTGCCCATTTTTCACCCCACCAAGTACAAGGGAATTCCATAGTGGGTTGAACTTGTTCCTTCGATTATACATCATGCGAGTTAGATAATTATGCACTTCTTTGGGACCCAAGGAGTTTCCATCATCCCACATGTTGTCATACAAGCTGCATTAATGAAGCATCAAGTACCATAAGTCACTAATCATATTCCATCAGACGCAGATAAGCAAAAGTTCTAGCAAACCAAAGCTCATCATGCAACAGTAAAACTAAAACCTTCAGTAGTAACTTCTACAGGGAAAAACTTACATAAGCTCGTCAAGGTTCCGCAATATCTCCTGAAAATCACTAATTTCACCACTTGCACCAAGAAGGGAGTGTTTTCCCACTGACTTCAATCGCTCCACACTCTTGTAACGCAGCGTTGAACCATAGGAACCTGAAAAGGACAAAAAGAAATGACCAACATAACTCAGAAATATTATACAGTTTTAAGCATGAACGAGCTAAACTAAACGAAGTTGCAAGGGTACAAAACCAATCAAAACACACTGTTGCAAGGCCATTCTCCTATTTTGATACTTACTTCCTGTTACTGTCTTAACTACAGCTGCTAACAATGTAAATCTAAAGTGTTAACCCCTGGGAGAAAAGGCTGCAATTCTGATTTCTGAAGGAGTCCAGAACCGACTATATTAAAACATATGAGGCACTGTCTCGACAATTTAGACCTTAATTTTTAATTTGAATGCGACCAAAACTTTAGTTTCTCTTTTCTTGAAAAATTGCGAGTCGAACAACTCCAACAAACTGTAGTTGGAGTAGAAAAATACTAGAGGCTGGGCCTGATTAAGGACAACAGACAACAGCACAAAATATAACATTTTTCTTCGGCAAAGTCAGGTGCAACACACATGCATTGACGCATAAATGTCTAGTTCCAAAAATACTTAGTTTCTTCACAGTCATAAGGGCTCACCCAGTATCAGAGCCAAAATATAATAATTCTTCGGTAAAGTCAAAATGAGAGTGTATACATCTAAATCAGATGCAACACACACACAAATTGCCTAGTGTCAAAAAAAAATGTTTAGTTTCTCTACGTTCTTAAGGTCTCCCTCCAACAATCTCTTGCATTCTTCTTTTTCCCCTAACTTTCTGGGAGGAGGCGGTGAAAGAATCCTAGATTTTCTCTTATAAACACAAGATGCAAAATAATATCAGACCTGAAGCATCCATGTTCAAGTATAGTTATGTGATTTTAACCTATCAAAGAAAAAAGTATGATCTGATTTTTTATTTAAAGGTAAAAGTTAAGTGAATGTTTCATTAGATGTACTGTGTTTCGACTTCCAGACATGACAACTTATAACAATGAAATGAATTATGTAACCTTTTTCGCCATGTATTCTAAATAAAGCAGTTAAATCACTTCATATCCATGAATCCCTCAAGCTTGAAATAGTATAGTACTAATCACAGCTGAGAAATACCCTGCAGAAAACTAGTCTCCAAGCCAGAAATAAACTAAATAAAACGGCTCAAGGTGATCACACTAAAGATACTGTTCATGCTACAAAAGAATCTGTTTCAATCATTTATTATTTTTTCATAAACAGTCACTCCATTACAGATTATCTTCTGAGATAATATTTCTTTAGGCAAGCGAAGCAAAGAAGGAAGAAGAAGTGTATAAGATCGAATAAATATTAACTCATTTTTTAAAGATGAAAATGTATAAGGGGTTTCGAATATGCTAAGATGCGCCTTGGACGCATGAAAGCCCTCATATTTTGCCTTGTAAATTTCAGAGTACTCAAAATTCATGTATGTAATTGTTAAATAATCTTTTGGAGGAGAGATCTTCTATAGCTAGTACCTGCTAGTTAGACAATTTATATGGAAGACATCCCCATTCTGCTTCTCTTGAATCAGTTCTTCATTTCTTTTATTTTCATAGACTGTCAAGAAAGCAATACATTGATATCATGATCTGGTGAGAAATGAATTATTGCTTGGGCAATTTCAAATATCTAGAGTCCTTGAACTGCATCCGCTCCAAAGGAACAGGATCTTAATTATAAATCAATATGAGTCAGATTCTTTACATTTCCTGGATGAACAATACCAACTATGAAACGTCAAATGCTAGAAATACAGGAAAGCCAAACTATGTAATGCGAATGTACTTAATAATTATTTGGGCTAATTACATGTCTAATGACGTGATTCAGGAAATCCCAACCTAAATATGGTCATATGATTCAATTTATATCTTTTGAGAGTAACCTTAGTAACTGCGAGGATATCCGCTTCCTAGGAAAGGGAGTTTATCTAAAAACTACAGATGCACGTGTAAGATAGCAGTTAGATCCATTTTAAATTAGCAGCCCATCCCAAAAAGGATGTATTATAGGTGCTAGCTCTTATCGTGAAACCATACAACATTGTGGTGAGACAGCCTTGTCGACAGGGTGTTGGTCGTCCATCATGATGTACACATGGCGTAGTGATGATTATGCCAGTGTCTATAAAGTGTATGGTCTAATGGCACAGTTTTCAGATTCACGTTTTTCAAATGTTATATGTATATGATTTTCATAAATGGGTTTTATGAAATGTTTCATGATGTTTTGCTTATTAGCATTACCCATATTTTCAAGTCTTGCTTTCAACCTTATCGGGCAGAGCCAATGACACGTACTGAATACAACTCATAAATTGTATTCAGATCTCCGGACATTGTTCTTGTTGATTATTGCAATCACTGATGCCCATGGAGCTGATGTACGAGCTAGGCATCTTCTCCTTCAGCTTCCATTCTTTTGGTGAGCTTCACTTATTTATCGGTGGGAGCTAGATTAAACTTTATTCTTTTGTTGAGCCGGGGACATGTCCCATTCATTGTTATCATGTATGCCTTTAGAGGTTTCATGTACTTTCTATGGGAGGTCTAGATGTATACATGGAATTCATATTTTTGTTATTTCATGTTTATGATCATGTTGCCGTTCCGTAATATATTTTGGGCTTGTAGCCAGACGTATTTCAGTTACGATTAGGCCAGTTGGACCAGATAATTCTAGTAACAAACAAACAGGAGACCAAATGATTTTCAAAATAATATATCCACAAAATCTAGAGTTAGAAACTAACCTCCCATATCAGCAGCCAACAGAACACCATCCTTGTACTTGATGCCGATAACTGATGTCCCCGTCACATATGGATACCTAACCAAGAAGCATACAAGTTAAAATTGGAAACAACCAGTATACAGAAAGCAAAGAGCAAAAGAAGAGACAATTCACAAATATGCAATTTCCACATGGGCAAATATGCAAATAGGTGTTCAAGCTGCTGTATTGTACAATATACTCTTAAAACAACAAAATTGAACCTTTTTCCCATGCACAGAGGAAAGTTTTGCATACAAACTCAACCCATGCTGTTCACGGCCAATACGCAGTAACCTAGTCAATAATCTGAATCTCTTGCAGCCTCCACATTTTCTTATCTTCGACATCATTCTTGGTACGTAAGTTCTAGCAAAATATATCACTTACTCCTCTTCTCTGTAAACCCCGGGGCTTTACATTTCACAGCCTCTATTCTCTAACAGTCTCTTGATTTTCAACAAAAAGGATCTTTACTCTGTTCTTAGTTACCACATAAAATAGGAAAACTAGAATTAAACGAGTGATCCACAGTCATTCATTAATCGGTTGTCAACTGTATCCAACAAGTCATTCCCAGCTACCAACTATTGGCTGGTATAATTATGGTTATAAAAGCTTCGAGCTGGGACAAGTGAGTTCCACCATTAACCACTCACGAGGAACTAATCAAGGAAGCTCCTTCATTTTGCTTAAATTGTAATGGAATACTACAACAAGAACAACAACAACAACAGACCCGGTATAATCCCACAATTGGGGTCTGGGAAGGGTAGTATGTTCGCCGATCTTACTCCCACGTTCAAGAAGGTACAGAGGTTGTTTCCGAAAGACCCTCGGCTTAGGAAAGATAAAAGGAAGGGCAACAACAATCACACCAGTTATAAAATCGAAGCAAAAATACAAAGATACAAAACTAAAACTGAGTATTGTAGTCAGATGGCCGAAACGAAAGCAACGACTAGTAATCACATAAATCAAGGAATACGAAAGTACATAAATAACGCTAACTCATATACTAAAGCTATTGTTACATACAAGGACAACGCTAGGCGACCTACTCTAACCCTTTACCTGTATTCTCAACCTCCACACCTTCATATCCATGGTCATGTCCTCGGTGAGCTAGAGCAACACCATATCTTGCCTAATTACACCTCCCAATACTTCTTCGGCCTACCTCTACCTCTCCTTAGGCCCTCCAAGACTAACCTCTCACACCTCCTCACTGTGCATCTGCGTCTCTCCTCTTCACATGTCCGAACCATCTAAATCTTGCCTCTCGCATCTTGTCCTCCACAGCGGCCATGCTCACCTTATATCAAATAAAATTTCAAATTCTATCCAGCCTGGTATACCCGCACATCCATCTCAACATCCTTATTTCAGCCACCTCCATCTTTTGGACATAGGAACTCGTGACTGGCCAACACTCAGCCCCATATAACATAGCCGGTCTGACCACCGCTCTATAAAACTTACCTTTAAGTTTAGTTGGCACATTCTAATCACACAAAACACTTGATGCGAGCCTCCATTCCATCCATCCCGCCCCAATACGATGTGCAACATCCTCGTCGATCTCCATATTCCACTGACCCAAGGTAATTAAAACCCTCTCTCCTAGGGGTGACTTGAGAATCAAGCCTCACTCCTTCGTCCCCACCCTGAGTCGTCCCACTGAACTTGCACTCCAAGTACTTTGTCTTGGTCCTGCTCAACATGAAACCTTTAGACTCTAGGGTCTGCCTCCAAATCTTTAACCTCCCATTAACACCGCTTCGTGTCTCGTCAATCAGAACAATGTCATGTGCAAATAACATGCACCACGGCACCTCTCCTTGTATATGGCGCGTCAGCGCAGGCAAATAGAAATGGACTGAGGGTTGACCCCTGATGCAACCCCATCATAACTGGGAAGTGTTCCGAGTCCCCTCCTGCGGTCCTTACTCGAGTCTTAACTCCATCATACATGACCTTAATAACCCTAATGTAAGAAACAGGAACACCTCTAGTCTCCAAACATCTCCACAGAACCTCCCTTGGCACTTTATAGTAAGCCTTCTCTAAGTTGATGAACACCATATGTAAATCTTTTTTCCTCTCCCTATACTGTTCCATCAACCTCCTAACAAGATGAATAACTTCCGTAGTCGAACGTCCTGGCATAAAACCGAACTGGTTTTCAGAAATATCAACAATGCATAGACATGAGGCCGAGTCAAAGCACATCAAATAGGAAGCCGTGACATTATTAGAAACATCTCCCAAGCTGATTAGTGGAGAGTACACGGGAAAATCCTCAACAAATGCCACTTAATACATACTCCATCCAGTCCACTTTAATTGATTTTTTGGTTGTTTTCACACATATTAAGGAATCCACCTTTTAACATTAATTTAACAATGAAATTAACCATATTAACCTTAATTTGTTAATTGGAGATACAACAAATACTCCTAGGCTCTTTATTCCAAGGGCAACTTTGAAAAAAATAAGTTAATCCCACCTGATATCTGAAAAAAAATCTAATATTATGGACCATAAAAAAAAAGCCAAAAAATCAATTAAAGTGGACCGGAAGGGGTAGCACATAATTTCAAACTTTTTCTTTGAATTCTATATGTTCTAATTTATGTCTGAGACCACAGACACACATAAGGGCAAGATACAATTAAAACCTAGAGTTCCCAACCAAAAAAGAAAGCCCTACAATTAAAAAAAGCAAAAATACAGAATATACTTTGCTAATCAGATCTGTAGAATTTCATAACACGCTCAAAGATAAGAGCAAAGAGAATTCATACTGTGTTCTCTGAATATCAGCTTCAGGGCCCAATAAACTACACTTTGCCGATGCAGATTCCATCAACTGCGAAAATTCTAATTAATCAATGCCAGATTAGAAGAATTGTAAAGAGAAATGTGCGAGGAGATTGGAATCTTACGTTCATTGTCTAACTCTTCGATTTTTAGTTAACAGCAAATTTTTAATCACTCTGTTTTCCCTTTGAACAAGAAAAGTTAGCAGACTTTATATTTATTGAGGTTTTGGGCCGAAATCAAGAGAGTTGTGAGAAGTTGCACAAATAGCCGTTTTCAGGACCTGAATAGTGGAAATTTAAAGAGAAGCTACCGGTTATGTCCGTCCATAAGTAAATTAGTCAAATCCAAAAATATTATCAAGATTAGTCAAATGTTATTAATATTATCCAATTAGCTATTTGTGATAAATAAAATATCAAATTTTTACTTTCTTTTGAGTGATGTTGTTAGAATAAATTAGTTATATCTTAAGGAGTTTGAATCTCAATTTTGGGATGAGTTGAAAATTTGAAGTAGAAGATGAACATGTAAAATAAAAGATATATATCATACTGCATATTTTTTGTGTATCACATATGTACTGTCACGACCCAATTCCATTTTAGGCCGTGATGGTGCCCAGCACCATTACGAGGCAAGTCAACAGTGAGCAACCTAGTGAATTCCCATTTTAATAAGTTCTTTCAAGTAAATGTCTTTCTTTAATTTAATAGATTTAGTAAGAAACATATTTAAATTAACAAACAAAAGCGGCTAAATGTATATGACCATAGGGATCAAACCAAAAATCATAAGTCTACTAGAGTGTGCTAAGATTTGGTGTCACAAGTATGTGGACTACTAGCAGAATATACAAAAGATTTCTACTCTACTGTCTGAAATAGAATAGACAGAAAATAATCAAAAGAAAGACTCTGGCTGCTGCTGAACGGCTCGGAAAGGAAGCTCACCGTGTAGTCTCAAACCAGCAGTCAAGCGTGAGCACTGGACTAATTACCAGATGAACCTGCCTCAGATCCTGCACATCAAGTGCAAAAGTGTAGCGTGAGTACATAAACAATATGTACCCAGTAAGTATTTAGTCTAACCTTGAAGAAGTAGTGACGAGGGGTCAACTCCGACACTTACTATGGGCCAAAAATATAATTATATGAAGTTCTAATTAAATATGGTATATAAAATAATAATAGAACTCAGAGTAGAAAAATAAGTAAACAATCCTTTCATATCAAATAAGAATGAAGTCATTTCTCTCTTCAAATCCTTTCACCTTTCAAGTCCTTAAAACAATATTAAACTTAAAAGGGGTTCCAATATCTTTATGCATGAATAACGCTGAGGACGTACGACCTGATCCATATATATATATATATATATATATATATATATATACAGCCCGCTCCTATGAGAGTAGTGAAAATTTACCTCGCTCGCGGAATATACTTGTGAAGCGATTGAACATAAATTTTCTCAAGTTATCATAATATTTCTCAATTCCTTTTCAAAATAAGAAACTCAACTAAGAACCTTAAAATATTGAAATCCTTAACCTCCGCTTTAATCCAACAATTAGTAAGCATAAACAAGCAACGGTATCAACAAAACATGTTGTAAGCCTAAATCTACCCGGACATAAGCATGAATAGTATCTACTCACGGACTCTCGTCACATCGTGCGTACGTAGCCCTCACAAATAGAAGTAAATATCGATTTAAGTTCACCTATGGGGTTAATTCCCTCTTACAAAGTTAGAAAAGAGCTTACCTCGTCTTAAGGGCTACTTCCCGGTCCAAGAATGTGATCACACTCTCAATTCGGTGCCAAACAACCGAAACTAGTCAAATGTTATATACGGTAGTCAATTTATGCTCAAAAGTTCACATCCTAACTATTAAAGTGATTACTCAACCCCTATTGAAGAGTTCCCGATTTTTTCTCCGGGACCCACGTGCCCGAATTCCAGAAAATTTTGAAGATTTTTTTTACCCATAACCTCATTGTTTATCCTGAAAGTTGAGTAACAACTAAACATATATTGTGGTTTTAAGGAATTGTGATTTAATCAAATACCAATTGATAAACAATGAATTAAACAGATAAGCTGCACAATAAAATAAATCAAACCAGTGTGAAAGTAATGCTTCGACATCGATTCGAGATAGTCTCGAGGTGGGGGTAACAAGAACAATGGAGAATGGAACAATTATTATGAACAATAAAATTAAGAGAGTAGCAGAAGTATAGACTCTTATAAGTGAATGATAATGGTTTCAAATGAATGGGATTCATCCTTATATAATAGAGGAATCCTAAATAAGGTATAATTTTAATATCGAAAATAAATCCCATGATTTGCATGAATAACCGCTTTGATTTGATATGCTCCGGGATTTCCGCTGTGATCTTCGAGCGGTTACTGATATCTTGTAATTCCGTTATTACGCCTTACTCGAGGTCAGTCATATCTCTATTGTTGCTGGCCTCGATCTCAACAAGCACTTCTATCTCCAACTCGATGTTCTATCTTCGAACTCGAGCCTGATTCATTACGAGCTTATCCTCGAGACGACTCCCCTGCCTATGAAATTGGATATGCCCAATTTCGACCGTATACACTCATGAAGTCAAATATATGTTTTTCATCAAATTTCATAACCATTTCTATGGTCAAATTCCATTTTTACCCAAAACTTAGGTTTTCATCTAAACCCTTGATTTCACAAATTTTTACATGTTAATCTACCCATAATCAATGTATTTAACTCATGTTGTGTAGAAATTACTTACCTCAAAGTGCTAGGTGAAAACCCTCTTCCAAAAGCTCCAAAAATCACCCAAGAGATGAAAGAAAATGAGATAAAAGGTCTAAGTCCCGCATTTAATAAGCTGGGCACATGTCTCTGGTGTCGCATTTGCGACACCAGGTTCGCAAATACGACAAATTTCTCACAAATGCGGACCCTGGGCTTCAAGTTCTAAGGTCGCAAATGCAACGAAAGTGTCGCAAATGCGAATATTGCTGAGGTCGCAAATGTGGCTTAAGTATCTCAAATGTGAACACTGTCCCAGGTCAAGCTTCTTCGCAATTGCGAAGCTCTTCTCACAAATGCGAACAATTTCTCGCATTTGCGAGACCTGCAAAACCAACAATAAACACCAGAAAATTGAAGTATTTTTCTCATCCCCCCGAACATCCGAAACTCACCTAAGCCCTCAGGGCTCCACACCAATTACCCGCACAAGTCTAATAACCTTATACAATCTCACTCGAGTGATCAAAACACGTAAATAACATATAAAACTACGAATCGGACTCCAAAACACATGGATTGACTCATGAACTCAAAAAATTCTAAAAAGACTTCCACACGTCTGATTCCTTTCAAATTAACTCGGAATAACACCAAATTTTGTGTGCAAGTCTTAAATGACATACGAAACTATTCCCAGTCTTGGAATTCCATTCGGACCTCGATATCACCAAAACCTACTCTAAACCAAATTTAAAGAACTTTAAAAACCTTCAAAGAACCAACTTTCAATATTAGGCTCCGAAACGCTCCCAGGTCATCCAAAACTCGATCCGAGCGTACGCCCAAGTCCGAAATTATCATACGAACCTATTGGAACCGTCAATCCCGATTCTGATGTCGTTTACTCAAAATATTGATCGAAGTCAAACTTAGCCTTTTAAGGCCAACTTAAGGAACCAAGTGTTCCATTTTCAACCCGAACCTTTCTAAATCTCAAACTAACCATCCTCGCAACTCAAAAAACAGTAAAAGCACATATAAGGAGTCTTGTTTAGGGGAATAAGGTTCTAAAAAGCAAAACGATTGGTCGGGTCGTACATGTACCATATATGTATCAAATATATTTCACATGTGTATCAAATTATGAGTGAGATACATGCGTGATACATGTTTGATACATGTATCGCATAAGAATTTTTTAAACTCGATTTTAGCTACCTGTAACGACCCGGCCGGTCGTTCCGTGAGATTAGACTCATTTCCCTGTTTCAACTTTGTCATGTGTTAATTAACCTAATTAGGGTGTGCTGGGTTGGTTGGTTCGGGTTCGGAGTGGTCGCGGTGAGAATTGAGACACTTAGTCTCTTTAATTGGCTTAATAGTTGGAAAAGTCATCTGGGAGTTGACTTATTAGTAAATGACCTCAGAATGTATATTTTATGGATCAGATAGCTTCGTTAGGTGATTTGGGACTTAGGAGTATGTTCGGAATGTGGTTTTGATGCCCGGAGTAGAATTAGGCTTGAATTAGCGAAATTCAGTTTTTGGCGATTTCCAGTCGGCAGTGAAAAATTAGCTATCGGGGTCGAAATGGAATTCCAGAAGTGGGAGAAGGCCCGTATTGTCATTTTGGATATGTGTGAAATTTTTTAGGTCATTCGGACGAGGTTTGGTTAGTTTCGGCATCGGAGATGATTTTCGGAAGTATTAAGATTCTTAGGCTTGAATCATGAGTTGAATTGGTGTTTTGATGTTATTTTGGGTGTTCCGTGGGTTTGACTAAGTACGGGTGTTAATTTATGACTTGTTTGTGTTTTTGGTTGGGGTCTCGAGGGGCTCGGGGTGATTTCAGAGGGTCATCAGAAGGTTTAAAGTTGGAAAATGCAGCAGAAGAAGCTGCTGGTGCAAGGCTTCTGGTGTGGCCGCACTTGCGGAAGGGTAGCCGCAGGTGTGGGGAGGCACGCACAGGTGCGAAATTGGCCAGGCTGGTGGAAGGTCGCAGGTGCGAGATTTGGACCGCACTTGCGAAGCCGCAGGTGCGGAGGATGAGCCACATGTGCGAGAATTTGGACTTAAGTGGATTTCCGCAGGTGCACACCTGAGATCGCAGGTGCGGGTCCACAGGTGCGAAGAAATGACCGCAGGTGCGGTTTCACTGGTTAGAATGGTATAAATACCAGCCTTCGCGAATTTGAGTTATTTCACCAATATTTTTATCCGGGATTGAGCTTTGAGAGAGGGTTTTGAAGGAGGAAATCAAGAGAACTTCGTGGAGGTAAGATTTGTAAACCTAAAACTTGTTTCTATGTGATTATTGGACTGATTTAGGGTGAAATCTATGGAAATTAGTGCATAAATTGGGGGTTTAGGGCTTGGGAATTTGGAGGACTTTGATTGAGGAATTGAAGGGTCAATTGTGGTTGGATTACGATGTATTTTATATGGGTAGACTCGTGGGAGGATGAGGATTCTTATGATGTAATTTTTATTGGATTCCGAGACGTGGGCCCGGGGGCTGGGTTTGGCCAATTTCGGGAATTGTGCTTAATTTTGATAATTTTTGAATGAGTTTCGTCTCCCTAGCATATATTGATGATATTAATATGGTTTTGGTAAGATTTGGAGCGATGGGATGCCGATTCGAGGGGCAGGAGCAACGCGGAGTAGTTTTCGGGCCGGTTTGAGGTAAGTAACAATCGTAAATCTATACCTGAGGGTATGAAACCCTGGTATTTCATATTGTTTTGATAATTGAGGTGACACACATGCTAGGTGACGAGCGTGTGGGCGTGCACCGATAGAGACGGTGACTTGGTCCATCCCGTAGCGACTATTAAGCCGCGTGTTTGATTTGAAATCATATAATATCCTGTATTTTAGAGATTTATACTTCATTATGGGTTGTATGCCATGTTTGGGGCCTTGTGACGACCTGTTAGACCCTCAGGGGTATTTTTCCACTATTCTCACACTATTTTTTATAGAAAAATTTATGAACTCAGTCATGTTTTATACATGTTGTTGTTATCACTGTTATCACCCTGTTTTAGAATACTGAGAGGTATTTTGGGACGAGTCCCGTGAGTTGTGACGAGTTTGCCCGAGCGACTTGTGAGGGTGACTTAGTGAGGCCGAGAGCCGAGTTTGTGAGGATAGTTATGGATCGGGCTGTACGCCGCAACATATATTATGTGGATCGGGCTGCACGCCGCAACAATATATATATTGGATCGGGCTGCACGTCGCAGCGATATAGTGCTTGGGCTGAAGGAGCCCTTCCAGGAGTTTGTACACCCCTAGTGAGCGCAGTCGACTATTATATTGGATCGGGTTGCACGCCGCAGCGTATGTTATGTGGATCGGATTGCACGCCGCATCGGTTATGTGTATACAGGTACCTGTTGAGTAAGAGTGATGAGTGTGAGCATTGACTCATGATAGTGGAGTCCCGAGTGACTGAGAGACCTTATTTACGAGTGGCACTGTGCCTGAGAGGCTATTATATTGTGAAATCATTGTTTTTCACTCTTCTTTACACTGAGTCTCTTTGATAAATGTTCAATTAATGTTTTAAGCAACTTTAAACGGAAAAACTGGAGTTTGTGAAGTATTTGGCAAATGTAGACCTCTGACTTGATTTATTTACCTTCACTGGCACGTATTACTTTTTTTTTTTAATGAAATTATAAATTTTAAATGCTCGTCACTACACTCAAGTCTTTAGTTACGATTGTTACTTACTGAGTTGGCGTACTCACGTTACTCCCTGCACCTTGTGTGCAGATCCAGGTATCGGGCCGGAGCGCTAGCTGTCTTCCATTTGCTTCGGAGCCTGTTCGAGGATAGAGGTAGCTGTTTGGCGTCCACAACGTGCCTTTTCCTTTCCTAGTCTATAGATTTCTCCTATTTTCTGGACTTGTATTAGCAAAGACATGATATCATGCAATGTATTTACTCCTCTAGATGCTCATGACAGTTGACTCCGGATGTTGGGGCCGTGGTTAGACTTGATACTTTCTGTTATTATTACTGTTAAACATGCTTTAAACAGGGATCTTAAATGAAATATTATGACTTATGATTTAAACGGAAAGCTTTATCTGTTATTCTCGGTAGTTTGGCTAGCCTAATTTCACGATAGGCGCCATCACAGCCAATATTGATTTGGGGTCGTGACACTACCATGATACCAAATTTGTGCATATTACTTTCAATCTTCCTCAAATTTTGTAATTTGATTCATCTATATGTTTTCAATTAATTTCAACCATAATCATTAAAAAGGGTTCCCATTTTCTTAGGTTCTTAGAATCTTGTATATTTATTTTCTTTGTGTTTAATCACCTTGTTTGTTACCTAATGTCACAATCCAATATTCATATAGGTCGTGATGGCGCCTAACGCCGCCGTCAGGCAAGCCAACGGTGATTAATAAACTTAGTTACTCATTTTATTATTTTCGAAATCATGAATCCCATTAAATAAGTAGTGTAAAATCTAGTACTCGTAGAAAACCCGTGATTTTATTTTCCAATTCCGTATAAGATATAAATTACAAGGTGAAATGATAACAATTACGTGAACTACAATAATGAACATCCAGTAGGGAATCCCCAAAACCCGGTGTTACAAGTGCAAGAGCATCTACTAAGGAGTACAATAATAATACAACATCTGTATGTAATACAAGTTAGACAGGAGAATATGAATTACTATGATGGAGACTCTGTATGCTACAGAACGTATACATGCACAATAAATGCAGCAAGTGTAGCATGAGTACGTAAATCAACGCGTACCCGGTAAGTATATAGCCTAACCCCCGAGGAATAGTGACGAGGGGTTGACGCCGACACTTACTAGAGGTCCAATAAAACAGTAAGTTAATTCCTAAACAGATATGAAGCACAACAGTAATAGTAGGATGAAACGGTAACCATCATAATCTTTCAAATTTCTTTAATGATATAGCTTCTCAACCTCGTATCCTATCTCAAAAGCTCGAAAAATATCAAGTGCCAATATAAAATGAATAAGAAATACCATATAAAATGCAAGGCATCAGTGGAAGGAAAAATCTCGTGAATATTCAGTCTGCTAGCGATATAACGCATGATTATGCCGAGGTCGTACGACCCGATCCCATAAGGAATATGATACTACTGAGGCGACGACCCGATCCCATCATAACGTGTACGCTACTGAGGTGAACGACCCGATCCCATCATAACGTGTATGCTGCCGAGGGTCGAGCAGCACGAACCATAGATGCATCTATTATACTGCCAAGGCGAACGACATACTCCCATAAGAGTGTGGTACAAAATCCTGTCGAGGCGAACGACCCTATCCCATTAGAATAAGAAGATTTAACTGGTCTTGGACCCTACTCACGAATAAGCGTGTGAGTTATGAACTTTAAGGAAAGCTTTGCGATGAAAACACACAACGCGGGAGGAATTCATAAGGGAAACACAAATTATTCCGCAAGTTATTAAGTATCTCGTCACATATCTACAATATCGAGTCTGTCACCCTATGCAAGTCTAGTCACAAGTGGTAACATGAAATAAAGGAATTTAAACGAGCAAAGGTAACTCAAATAATATAATTATAGCATGGCGTGAACCAAAGTCTACCCTGACATAATCAGGAATTTTAGCATACACATGGACACTCTCCAACTCATACGTGTGTAGCTCCCACAACATGTATCACATAAGAATACAACACCTACATGGTAATTTACCCCTCACAAGGTTAGAAATGGAAATTACCTCGCTCCGAAGTTCCATAACCGGCTCCAGCGCCTCTTTAACACCTCAACCAATTGGCCATCGATCCGAACTAGCCAAACAATCATGAAAAACCAAAACACAAAATTTACTCCAACATCATAATTAATATTTATAATAATTTCCAACTCGAAACGTCATTAAAGTCCCCGGGCCCACGTGCCTAGATTCCGAAAATTATTGAAAATAAATATTACCCATAACTCACTATATCCAGAAAATCATCCAATTTTGTCCATGAATCGACTCTCAAATCAAGGATTGACCATTTCTCCATTTTGGGGGCTCAAAATCCCAATTTCTACAATCCAAACACGGATAAAATAATAACTAACGTAAATAATAATGGAGGAAAAACAGAATAAAGGTCATTATCCCCTTGTTGAGACGAGAACAACGCCACAAAAATCACCTCAAACGGAGTTCTAGAACTCAAGATATGCCCACAATACTAAAATTCTTGGTTTAAAACACTGTCTAGATGATTTTCTTCATCACCTTCGCGTTCGCGAAGAGAAATTTTTCCCGTTGACTGGTCAACCCAGAAATCATTCTTCATGTTCGTGGAACCTCTCTTGCATTCGCGAAGAACAATTCTTCGCACCAGATACCAGAAATTTTGCCTGACACAAAAAATAGGCATAACTCTCTCATACGACATTGGAATTCGACGATTCTTGTTGTTATGGTTCTGTAATTATGATACGGATCTAATGGTTCAATCTTATCACAAACCAAAATTCTTTATCTCAATATAGTATCCTTTATACCCAAGAAAACGACGTCGAAACATCAAATAAGAGCGTGCACATATCTGAAACACACCCAAGGCCTATGGGACCCCGCCCAATTACACAAACCAGTCCCAAAACATAACCAGAACCTGATGGAGTCCTCAGATCACATCAAACAACATCAAAACTATGAATCGACGATCGAAACCTTTCTTTAAACTTCCAAACATTCAAACTTTGACGAACGCGTCCGATTCATACTTAAACATTCCGGAATGACGCGAAACTTTACGCACAAGTCACAAATCACAATATGAACCTATTCCATGGGTCGGAATCCCAAATGGGCATCGAAATACCAAAGTCCACATCAAGCCAAACTTAGGAAATTCTCCAACCTTCAAAATGCCACATTTCCACAATACGCGCTGAAATGCTCACGGGCGACTGATACTCAATACGAACATACGCCCAAGTCCGGAATCATCATACGAACCTATTGGAACCTTCAAATCCCGATTCTGAGACAGCTTACTCAAAAGTCAAACCTTAGTCAACTCTTCTAATTTAAAGCTTTCAAAATTAGAATTTTCCATCCGAATCAACTCTGAACTTCCCGAAATTCGATTCCGACTACACGTACAAGTCATTAAATATGAAGTGAATCTACTCAAGGCCTCAAACCACGGAGAGACGCGCTAGAGCTCAAAATGACCGTTCGAGCCGTTACATTCTCCCCACTTAAACATATGTTCGTCCTCGAACGTGTCAAGAACTATTCCGGAGTTGTCTAAATTTACTATTTAACACCTCGTGCAACCTGCCCGTGCCACCACAACCCATGTAAGCATATTAGCTCGAGCTAGACTGAAGATCCTCCCAATAAACTTAGCTAACAAGCCTTAGAACCAAACTCCAACATCTAGAATTCTCCACGAGACCCGATTCTAACATACGAACACCACATCAATCACTACACACTGTACCAAAACATGATCATGCACCTTTGTTGAAATCACACCATGCACCGCATAATTTACATGCCCATGACAATATTCTTCGACCACAATAACTACAATTTCACGAATCCAACGTCCGCAATACGCCTCACAACACATGTAAGCCCTATTCCAACTTTTGCAATACTTCCATGACGAAAGAGATGTGTAGAAACTTATACCCACATGCCGAATCAACAAATCATGGAGTCTCTCCTCTTGAAAAGAACCATTACATCATTCTGAACTGAATAACAATATTTTCTCTTTAATATACCCTACATAACTCCAATTGTACTGATCTCAGGTCCAATGATCTCCTCTCACCCAGTACAAGTTTCTCGGGCAATAATCCACCTCAAATACTGTCACGACCCAAATTCCCGACCTTAGGGATCATGATGGAGCCTAACACCACACTTTCTAGGCAAGCCAATGTTAGAATTCGATTAGCTATTTTCCTTTGATTATTTATTTAAAAACAATAAAACAAATTTAAAGTAAATTAAATCTAATGATTTCCAATGAATATCTCCAAATATAAAATAATGAACAAATAAATAAATCGTGCCACGAACTAATTATATAAATAACTCTAAGACTAACCCAGGGTCTGGTGTCACAATTCACGAACTTCCAAGATTACTACAAATAATGGGATGAAAGAAATAATATAAATGTTTTGAGAAAAATATAAAATAGTCTCACAAACTAAGAGAAGACTCTCGGGATCTGCGAACACCGGTAGATATACCTCGTGTCTCCGGATAATGGATAGCTGCTCTAAAAACCTCTACTACTGGCCGATAACTGGATCTGCACAAAAGAGTACAGAGTGTAGTATCAGTACAACCTACCCCATGTACTGAGTAAGTGCCGAGCCTAACCTCGACGAAGTAGTGATGAGGCTACAACGGGGCATTAACAATATAACCTGTGATGATAATAAATAATAAAGCAAGAAGGAAATCTAAAACAAGTAAATAATAATAACTGCAACATCAATTAAAATAAATCAATCACCTTTTCCAGGTCTCAGCTATAGCCAATTCTCAAATAAATTTCCAAATTACCAAACTTTGACTTTAAATAAAAGTAGTGCAAAAGTATGAAAAATAGTAAAAATAAAATAATAAGTTTTCAAATCTTTGTCCTTCTTTAAAAATCAGTAAAACATAAGTGTCCTCCCTTATCGCTCCTTGTTGCGGCGTGCAACCCGCTCCCACCTGTCCACCCTTATTGCTCCTCCATAAATATATCACCCTTATTGCTCCTGTTGCGGCGTGCAACCCGATCCCACCTGTCCACCCTTATCACTCCTTGTTGAGGCGTGCATCCCGCTCCCACCAAACATATCATATCAGTTTATTTATAAAATTTCACAACTCAGGCTTTTCATAATATTTTTGTCTCAACAATTGTAAATAAGGAACTGTATTTTCTCATAAACTTCATCAATATCACCTCAACCATGAAACCAACAGGAACATAAATATGTATCTCATAAAACAATGTCAAACTGCTCAATCTTTATGTATGATAAATAGTGATTTATACTACTATTTTCCCCCGTTTTCTTAGGTTTTTGAGGCAACAATTGGCTTAACTAACCCCACATTTTGATGCAAGTGGTTTGAATTGCAGGAACTAAGTGGATTTGTAAATATTGATCCAAAAGACCTAAAAACGAAGCAGAACCTGCAAAATAACATGACCCAGCTAAACCGCTGCAACGCTCATATTTCCGTTGCAGCGTTTGTCCCATCACTGCAGCGGATTTCTCTTCGCTGCCACGCTGCAAACTTCAGAGAGCTGTGTTTCAAGGCCTTTCAAAGCGCTGTCCGCGCCACTTTTCCGCTACAGCAGCCCATCTACCGCTGCAACTCTCAATTAGCCGCTGAGAGTGTTAAGGAACTTCAGAGAGTTGGCAAACTTGGGATTTCATGATTCTGCGGTCAGCGGTAATATTCCGCTGCCGCGCTCGAGCTGCCGCTGCAGCACTCCAATATTTCGCTGGGCGCGAAGTTGAAGATCTAGAGAGTACTTGTAGCTATTATTTTAGCTTAGCTTTAACATTATTTCATCCATTATTATCTTGTAAATTATAATTATGAGCATAAGTTCATATTCTACTTGTGTTTCTTCTTCATTCATTAGTAGCTAGACCCATTAGCTAGGGTTGTGACTCAACCCTAGTGTGGGTAATTAATGGGTTTTCAATTTTAGAGTGATTTTGTGTATGGGTGATTGGTATTTAGCTTGATTTGTGCATAAATCTCAGAATTAGTGGTTGCAAACACTAGTTCAAGCCTTAATGATTAGGGTCACTCTTGAGAAAGATGACCCAAGTCTAGGTAATTGAGCCAACAAAATATTGGGGTGAACTCAAGAGGTTGATAGCCCCAGTAAAAGGGTGGATGCTAGAGATAACTACCCCCGATTTGAGCCAATTCATGCGCTTCATGGAAACACCCATTTGTGCTTGAGAAAGCCAATTTTGGGTAAAGTCACCCATATTACCGAGAGGTAGTGGGTGAGTACCTCAGCATGAGGTTATACCATAAATCCCCATTTCACAATCTCATTTTAGATTGTATACCAATTAGTTGCTCACCTAGGAGGAAGTTACAACCCTAGTCCCTTTATCAATTGAGAAAACCTTCAAAAAGAAATTAGTTAGCTAGTTCGTAATTTCAATTAGACTAAAACCGTAGTATAATCACCAAATCGTTTGATGAGAAGTGCAATTAAAAGCATGACACACCACTAGATCAAATAGGAACTCAACTCCCACAATCATAATTCCCTGTGGAAATCGATCCCGACCCTTCGGGTAAAAGCTGCATTGACCCCTGCCTTGCTACTATTTATTGGTATAAGTGGGCGCCGATCACTTTTTGGTGTCGCTGCCGGGGAGTTATAACAGTGTTGATTATCTACCTGAATAGTGGTGTAGAGTGTTTTTCTTTCCTTCTTTTGTTAACTTATGTGTTGAAACAATTCAGGTACTCATGGCGGATCCTTTGGGTAATATTATTCCGGGGGAGGAGGTGTATGACAATGGAGAAGATGAACTAAATCAAGTACCACCTCCAAGACGGGGCCGACAGGCCAATGCTAATGATGATATTTCAAACCCTCCCCTGCCTCCACCTCCTAGAGTTGCCCCTCTGGTACTTCCAAACGAGGGGTACGCTAGTGCTATTATCCCGCCTAGAATCCGGGCGGGTAACTTTCAAATCACAAATGTGATGCTGACACTTCTAGAGTGGCGTGGATACTGACGGGAGCCCCTCACCAAAATGCTTACAAGCATTTGAAGGGCTTAGTGGATACCTGTTGTGGTAGTAAGCAAACGAACGTCTCCGGAGATGCCTTGAGGCTTAGGCTATTTCCCTTCTCTCTCCGAGGGAAGGGTCTTGATTGGATTGAGAGACTCTCTAACACTCCATATCTACATGGGATGAGCTAGCGGACAAGTTCATTGCAAAAATATTCTCCCCTAGTCACATGGAGACGCTTAGAGATGAAATATTGGCTTTCAAGCAAGAGCCAAATGAGCCGTTGCATGAGATTTGGGAGTGCTACAGGACCATGGTAAAAGAGTGTCCATACAATGACATGACTGAGGCCGTGATACAACAGACCTTCTACAGAGGCATAAATACCACCAATCAGTGTGTGGTCAATCAATTGGCTGGAGGCAACTTCATGAAGCTACCCTATAATGAGGCATGTGAGGTTTTAGATGAAATGGCTGACACTTCGTCAGCATGGCAAAGTAAAGCAAATGTGCCTCAGGGTGATCCAGGTGTAAATGGCCTTCACAAAGAACTTCAACAACATGGGCAAGCAATTGTCGATCTTACCACCACCATGAATCAACTTTCTAAGGCACAACTTCAACAATTACAAGGGCCGAAGCAAGTGAATGCTATGGAGGGGGTTAATCTTTTGGTGAATAAGAGAAGACCTCGTGGAAATCCAATGCAAAACAACAATGTTCAATGTGACCAAGGATAGAGTGGGTATAGTCAAGAGGATTCTTATGATGATCAAGATGAGAATGTCATGTATGCCAACAATTATCAAGGGCAAGGGAACAATCAAGGAAACAAACAAAATTGGAACAATCAAAGGCAACGCAATTGGAACTATAACAACAATTCAAGCAATTGGGGGAACAACAACCAACAATGAGGAGGCAATAACAACAACAATTGGACTGGGAACAATAACAACAATTGGGGTGGAAACGGTAACCTGCGGTCGGGTTTTCAAAGGCCCCCAATGTATCAACAACCCAACGATCCACCCCCTTATAAATCACAAGGCCAAGATTTCTCAAGTAATGATATGGGTAGAATTGAGAAAATGTTCAAGCAAATGATGGACCACAATTCGGATTCGGATGCCAACTTGCCTCCCATAACACCTCCATTCGAAATCTTGAAGTTCAAATGGGACAAATCTCACAAGCCTTGAACACACGCCCGAAGGGAGCACTACCAAGTGATACAGGGGTGAACCCCAAGGGGGGGAACAACAACAACAATACCGGTCATGCCATGGCGGTGACCACAAGAAGTGGACGAGGCGGTGAGGCTAGTTCTTCTAAACAAAAGAGAGTTGTTGGTGATGATGATGACTTGCCAAATGATGAGGTTCCGATTGAGGTTGAGCATGTAGTTGAAGAGCCAACAACTAGTGAAGAGAGGATTGATATTCATGACCATGAGGAGGAATTGCAAAGTGACGTGAACCCGTCTAGGGAACATGTAATTGATATACCGGAGCCGGTCATACCAAAGGCTAAGGCAACATTGCCTAGGCCTCCCCCTCCTTATCCTCAAAGGTTGGCGAAGAAAAAGAATGAGAACCAATTCAAGAAATTCATCGACATGATGAAGAGATTATCCATCAATGTCCCTTTAGTTGAAGCTTTAGAGAAAATGCCCGGGTATGCCAAGTTCATGAAGGACTTGGTCACAAAGAAGAGGTCAATGGAGTGCGAAACTATAAAGATGACTCACCAAGTGAGTGCAATAGTGCACTCAATGTCACCCAAGCTTGAAGACGGATTTCGCCAAAGCATTGTGTGACCTCGGAGCTAGCATAAACTTGATGCCATATTCGGTCTTCAAAACCTTGGGGATTGGTCAACCTAGGGCTACTTCCATTCTTCTTCAAATGGAGGATCGGTCTATGAAACGACCTTTAGGAATCATTGATGATGTGTTGGTGCGGGTTGACAAGTTCATCTTGCCCGCATATTTTGTTATCTTGGATTGTGAAGTGGATTATGAAGTTCCTATCATCTTGGGAAGGCCCTTCCTTGCAACAGGGAAGGCCTTAGTTGACGTGGAAGCCAGTGAGCTCACCTTCCGGGTGGGCGATGAAAAGGTTGTGTTCCACCTTTGCAAGTCAAAGAAGCAACCAAATAGCACGGAGGTATGCTCTTTCATGGACCTTGTCATCGAGGTCATTATTGATGAAACAAGCTCAATGATAAATGTTGAAGACCCCATGGAAGCAACTTTATTGAATAATGATGGCATTGTGGTGGATGGCTTGATCGAGAGTACCAATGCTCTACAAGGTATGAGTTCTTATTCATATGCTCCTCGAAAGTTATCCTTGAATTTGGAGAATCGGAAAACCCCTCCGACAAAGCCTTCAATTGAAGAGCCACCTATCTTTGGAGTTGAAGCCACTTCCACCACACCTCAGGTATGAATTTCTCGGTCATTCCCGTACTTTACCTGTTATTCTTTCATCTTGCCTAACCAAATTGCAGGTAGACTCTACTCTCAAAGTGCTAAAAAAGAGGAAGAAGGCCATATGATGGACACTTGCTGATATTCGGGGAATAAGCCCCGCATTTTGTATGCACAAGATCATTCTTGAGGATGGAGCAAAGCCTTCCATAGAACACCAACGGAGGCTAAATGAGGCAATGCAAGAAGTTGTGAAGAAAGAAATAATCAAGTGGCTCGATGCATGGGTCGTCTACCCAATTTCTGATAGTGCTTGGACTTCTCCGGACCAATGTGTTCCAAAAAAGGGTGGCATGACCTTGGTGCAAAATGACGAGAATGAACTTATTCCAACAAGGACAGTCACTGGTTGGCGGGTATGCATGGATTGCCGCAAATTGAACAAAGTGACCCGCAAGGATCACTTCTCTTTGCCTTACTTGGACCAAATGCTTGACAGACTTGCGGGTAGAGCTTTCTATTTCTTCTTGGACGGGTATTCAAGCTATAACCAGATCTTGATTGCTTCGTAGGACCAATAAAGGCCAACCTTCACTTGTCCTTATGGTACATTTGCTTTTTCCAGGATGCCTTTTGGATTGTGCAATGCATCCGCTATATTTCAACGGTGCATGATGGCAATTTTCACTGATATGGTTGAAGACTTTCTAGAGGTATTCATGGATGATTTCAGCGTGGTTGGGGACTCCATTGATGAATGCTTGAACAATCTTGATAAAGTCCTCGCTCGTTGTGAAGAAACCAACCTAGTTCTCAACTTGGAAAAATGCCATTTTATGGTTGAAGAGGGGATAGTTTGGGCCACAAAATCTCAAGGAATGGAATTGAAGTAGACAAGGCCAAGATCGAGGTCATTTCCAAATTGCCTCCTCCAACTTCGGTGAGTCCGTAACTTTCTTGGGCATGCGGGGTTCTACCGGCGTTTCATTAAGGACTTCTCGAAGGTTGTGAATCCTCTTTGCAAATTGTTAGAGAAAGATGCCAAATTCCACTTTGATGAAAATTGCATGAGTGCATTTGAGTTGTTGAATCAAAAGCTAACCACCACACCAATTATCACCATGCCGGATTGGAGCTCTTCTTTTGAGCTAATGTGTGTCGAGTGATGTGGCTATGGGGGCGGTTTTGGGCCAAAGGGTGAACAAAATCTTTCACCCCATTTTCTATGCAAGTAAGACAATGATTTCTGCCCAAATGAACTACACTATCACCGAAAAAGAGTTGTTGGCTATAGTATTTGCAATGGATAAATTTTGTCCTTATGTTATGGGTGCCAAGGTCATAGTTCACACAGACCATGCAACGCTCCGGTATCTAATGATGAAAAAGGATTCCAAGGCTAGATTTATGCGGTGGGTGTTATTGCTTCAAGAGTTTGATATGGAGATCATTGATAGAAAGGGGAGTGAGAACCAAGTGGCCGACCATCTTTCCCGTTTATAAGAGCAAGGGAGGCCAAATTATGGGCTTGAGATTGATGATATCTTCCCGGATGAAAAACTTCTCTCCGTCTCTATGCAAGAAATGCCATGGTTTGTGGACATCGCCAACTACATTGTTACCGGTGTTGTCTCATTTGAGCTCTCTTCTAACCAAAGGAAAAAGCTTAGACAGGATAGCATGGATTATTATTGGGATGAACCGTACTTATTCAAGATATGCAATGATGGTGTCATCCGGCGATGTGTACCCGAAGAAGAGCAAGGGTCAATTCTTGATCCATGCCACTCCTCACCTTATGGTGGTCATCATGGAGGGGCAAGGACCGCTTCAAAAGTGTTAAGTTGTGGTTTATTTTGGCCTACTTTGTACAAGGATGCTAGTGAGTTGGTCAAGCGATGTGATGAATGCCAAAGAATGGGCGGCATATCCAAGAAAGATTAAATGCCTCTCACTACAATTCTTGAGGTGGATATCTTTGATGTTTGGAGAATTGATTTTATGGGGACCTTTGTTAGCTCATGTGGAAACACTTACATACTTGTGGCGGTGGACTATGTTTCGAAATGGGTTGAAGCCGTGGCTTTGCCCAATAATGAGGCCCGAAGTGTTGTTGGTTTTCTGAAGAAGAATATTTTCACAAGGTTTGGGACACCCCGTGCCATCATAAGTGACAGGGGGTCTCATTTTGCAATAGGGCCTTTGATGCATTGCTTTCAAAGTATGGAGTCAATCATAAAGTGTCTACTCTGTACCATCCTCAATCAAGTGGCCAAGTTGAAGTGTCTAATCGTGAAATCAAGAACATTTTGGCCAAGACTGTGAATGCTAATCGGACTGATTGGTCCCGGAAGCTTGATGATGCTCTTTGGGCCTACCAGACCGCCTTTAAGACCCCAATCGGTATGTCTCCTTACCGGTTGGTGTATGGCAAGGCTTGTCATCTTCCGGTGGAATTGGAGCATAAGGCACTTTGGGCATTGAAGAAATTGAACTTGGATTGGGAGGCAACCCAAGTGTTTTCTTTTCTTTGATTTGGTTGTTTTTGGTAGGATAGATTTTGTGTGAACTAACCAGATGCGAAGTTGATGCAGGACTTGGTGGATACATTACAGGTGAAAATTTGGAATCTGGGCAGAGTAGTACAGTTCCGCTGTCAGTGGTGACCAAGCGCTGCAGCGAAAAACATCCACTGACAGCGGTCCAATTGATCCCAAAAACAGTTCTCTAAATCTCCACTCCGCTGCAACGTTTAGTATTTCGCGATTGTGGAGTCACTTTCGCTGTGGTGATAGAAAATCGCTGCAGCGGTGAAGGTGAAAACTCATCAAGTCTGAACAAGCAAAAGCGCGGTCAACGGTATTTTTCCGCTGCCGTGCTAGGTAGGTTGGTCGTGGGTCCTAGCTCTCTAGTATATATACTGAGGGACCCTCTCCTTTTTACTATTTTCACCCATTTGCTTCAAAACCCTAAATAATAATAATGTGTTTTCAACCTTTCACTGATTCATCTGCTAGTCTTAATTTCATCCTTCATCTACTGGTATGGTCCATGTTTAATCTTTGTTAGTTGATTAATTGTTCTTAGCTTTAGGTTATTTTGTTTCATTTTCCTTTTATTTGTTTTTGTATAGAGTAATACAATCCTAATGTTACAAATTGAGTTGTTAGTATGTTTACAATGCGGGGAAATACTTTCTGAGTTCTTAGGTGGGCAAAAGGGTGATTCATCTGTGCACATTTCTTGAAAATTTTAAATTTTTGATGAACCCTAGCATCAGTGCATGTTGTCCACGACTTTCGCTGCAACATTTTAAAATTTCGCTGACAGTGGAGGTCCAAAATCCTTTGGTTGCAAATTGAGGATTCCGCTGCAGCGGACTAAAAATCCGCTGACAGCGATACTGTATACCGTTGCAGCGGTCATTAAATCGTGGTTAGCGGTTCCCAGTTTCAGAGAGTTAACTCTCAGAAGTCCCAACTTTCCGCTGCAGCGGCCAGATTTCCGTTGTCAGCGGTGGCCATTCGCTGCAGCGGACCATTTTTCCGCGAACCGCGCTTCACAGATTCAGAAAGGGGTAGTCTAGTTCCCCTGACTTCTACTGCATCGATTCTTTTCCACTGACAGCGGTTTGGTACTGAATTCACTGTTTCACTCTCTGCTTCTGCAGTTCTATCTGGTGCTTAGATGCAATGTATTGACACTGTGTGTTACTTGTTTGTAGAGTATGGTGCGATCTAGAGGTGGACCGGAAAAGCAACCCCGGAGGGGCGAACCTTCAAGGGGTAGAGGCAAGAGCAAACAACAAAACCCATTGGCCCCAACTCAAGCTATAGGGAAGAAGCAAAGGAGAAAAAGAGCAAGTCCCTCAGAATCAAAGTCCAGTGAATACGTTCCCTCCCGGGAAGCTTGGGAGGGTCAAAGCGGGTCATCTTTAGCAGCTGCACTATCAAATCCTCGGAGACTCATCAACGAGGCCACTAGCTCGGAGTCTTCCGATGATGCCTCTAGCCACTCAGCCACTCCTCCGGAAGACACAGGTGCAGCCCAGTCGGCAGCTCATTCAGCAATCCCTCCTTCCATCAACCTCGGGAGTTCAGACGAGGGACCTGATGATAGGAGGGGTGGAGATACTTTAGCACAGGCTGATGGTTTGCAAAGAACCAGAAACCTCGCAGCATGGGAGGACCGGTTTGTCTCTAAACCGGCCTACCATCAGTTCAGAGAAATGTGGCCCTGGAGATCCCTTATCCCAGAAAGGCCCTTCATCATCAAGGACCTCCTACCCCTAAATCCCAATGTCAAAAAGCAATTCTTAGAAATATAGGGGTGGGGCTTTTTCAACACCCGGGTGGTTGATGCAAATGAGTTTGTGGTGAAGGAATTCTACACCAATGTGGCATTCACCAAAAGGGGCACTTACCTCACCAAAGTTCGCAACTTGAAAATCCTATACAATGGAAGTGCTTTCAATGAGTATGCGGGTTTTGGGAGGGTTGATGAGACTCGGTATTTGGAGAAGGTCAATGAGAAAGATTTTGCTCGCCCATGGTTAGCTTCAGTCATTGCTGCTCCAGGGACCACTCCCGACTGGTTGGTTGGAGGCACCCTCATCAAGAGGAATACTCTGAGTTTTGAGGCCCGGGGCTGGGCCATATTTGTCTGCAGCAGATTAGACCATGTTCTACATGACAGTGATTTACCCCTATCTAGGGAGGTGATAGTAGGGGCCATTATGGACAACATCCCGATCAACATGGGGAACATCATGTGTTGAGTGATAGAGCGGGTGGTGAAGAAGAATGAGTCCTCCTATCCTTCCCCCCATTTCCTGACCATGTACTTTCGAGACAACGAGGTTGAGGGGAGGTATTTTGACACCTTTATGAAGCCCCAGACAGCTTTCTCTTGGTATCATTTGAAGGGGACAGACAACCCCAAAAGAGGGAAAGTTTCCACCTCTGCAGCCCCTGGTACTTCCACAGCCACAGAGCCTTCTGCTGCTGCTGAAGGCTCTGTTCCTTCTGAGGGGCCCACTACTGATGTTGTCCCTTATCCTCCATCAGACCCTACTGCACCTGTACCAGTCTCATTGCCCTCATCATCCACCTATCCTAAAACTGCCCTGAGGGTGTCCCAAACTCTGGTTGGTATCACCAACTGGCTGTAGGTAACCTCTTCTAAACTGTCTGATCTTTCTTCTGCAGTGGCAACCCAGTCAGCTCCAGCGACCATTGCATTCCCTCCTACTCTGGAGAAAACATTGGAGAACGTGGTGGACAACCAGAAGAAGATTTTGGAGACAATGGAGAAGCAACAAAAGGAGATTGATTATTTGGGCAAGTATGTGAAGAAAATGGGAAAGGCCCGGGATGCTTCAAACAAGGTGCAGAAGAAGATGCTTGAAACTCATGAAGCTTTGGTGAAGGAGATGGCCAAGATTGCTGTTGCGGGGGACATCCCCCTTGATCTTTTGCTAGAAGAGTCCGGGCCCACTAATCCGGCTGTGGATGAGGCAGACCTTCCACCAGCTCCAGTGCGTAGAGGTGCCATTCCCCAGACGGAGGACATGGAGATTTGGTTAGAGGATCCCAAGGGCCATACTTCCATACAGGCACAGGACCCTCCTATCACCACTGGCGGAGCACCTTGTTCATCTGCTCCTGTTGACCCTTCTCCTATGCAGTCTGAGGCACCTTAGAGAGTCCCCCTTACTCGCTCTCTCACCCCTATCCCCTTTCTATATTTTGGTCTGATAGCATTGAGCGTAATGCTAGTTTTTATTGGAGGGGGTGGCCTCTACTTGTTGGTTGCTTGATTCAGACAACTTGATTGACTTTTGGGTTGTAATAACTGTGATACTCTTTTCTTTTTCTTATTTACATTTCCGTACTTTTCATTTTGGTATGTATATATTCAGATTCTGTACCCTATCATATATTCATCCCCTATTGTAAATATTCATTTTGTTTTTCGTATTTTTCTACTTTATAACTTCTTTAGCTTTTTCCATTTATAGGCTAACTTCTTGTTTTATTTAGTAGCTTCTTTTTAATTTGTAACTTCTTCTTTTTTTCCTTTTTGCGTTGTCAATAAGTCCCTGGTTTTCTTAAGGCCACGGTTCTTTCCAAGGGTGGAAATTGTGTGAATCGGGTGACTCTTCCCTACGACAGACGGTGTGACGACCTTGTTAAGGCATTGAGTCCGTTTTTTGTTTTTCTTTTCGTTTTCGTTTTATTGTTTTTCTTTTGTTTCAGTAGTAATGAATAAATGTAATTCAAATAGAGCTTCACTTGGTACCAACAGATCTACCTTCGACCTTATGGTTAAAGACAGACTACAAATGAGGCTAGTTCTAGTTGTGACCTTTAAAGTCTTGAGTTGACTGAAACTGTTGTCAAATGGTGTTCATGGCCATATTTGAGCTTCAATTTGAACCAAGATTGTTGTGGGACCTCGACTCGATACTCTTTAGCAACCCTAAGGCTTGTGAGGTGAGGTTTGAAATTTACATATCCCGAGTATCGTGCCTACAAGTCTAGAACTTGCCCCGAGTGTTTGTCTAGGCAAAATCTTAAGTGAGCTTGACTTGTGAGATGATCATAGGCCTTCCTTGATTACCTTTTGGATTTGATAGACCTCTTTATCCTACCTTGAAAAGACCCCTAGTCAACCCCTTTGAGCCTGAGCCTACTTGTTCAAAAACCATGTTTTTAGCCTTCATCCGTTCTCTAAATACCCTCTCTTGGCACCCATTCTTTCATTGAGCACTCTTGATGGAGAATAGGTAAAAATCATAAGTTTGGGGGAGAGACGAGGAAATACATAGTGAAGAAAGGTTTGGTTAAAAAAAATGGGCCAAAGAAAAGGTTGAAAAGCATAGTGAACCAAAAAGGGAAAAGAAAAAGGGTGAAAGAAAGCAAAAGTTTGAAAAAGAAGTTGAAATGATGAAAAAGTAAGAAAAAGGAAAGAAAATGATCCCAAAGTAAAGAAAGAGTGACTATGAGTTTCTCTAAATTCCCCAAGAAAAAATTTGTGACTCAAAGAGTCAAGAGTGTCATGTGCAAAAGTGTGAACAATTGGAGTGCTTAAGGGAAGATGTTCTTTGAGACCAATTTCGATCCAAAAAAGCCTCCATTACAACCCGACAAAGCCCTATAGGATCTCAAGTTGAGTGAGCTTACATTAGTGGCGATTTACACGAGGGGCAAGCCTATGGTACGAAAGGCCGGACTTGAGGCATTCTTTTTAGATCGAAAAGAGAGCACCCCACGATAAAACCAATTTTGAGAGAATTCTTTATGGTGAGGTGATCCTAGGGAGAAGTAGAGGAGGAAGAGTCTGGGATCCACAGTGATTGAGGTAAAAGAGAGAAACTCTATGACGACCTTAGTCAACTCTTGAAGTTTTGGTGTCACGTTAGATCTAGTGGTCTAGAAAACCATTGCATAAGTTTGTCAATAATTCATTTGTGTTGAGGATAGTAGTTAGTCCCAATTGAAGCTTGATGAATCACATCTCAATGGATGAAATACTTTATCTTTTCTTGTTACGGAGGTGAGAGTTATTTTGTTTGCTTGAGGACAAGCAAAGCCTTAAGTTTGGGGGAGTTGATAACTAGTGATGTATACTACTATTTGCCCCTGTTTTCTTAGGTTTTTGAGGCAACAATTGACTTAGCTAACCCCACATTTTGATGCAAGTGGTTTGAATTGCAGGAACTGAGTGGATTTGTAAATATTGATCCAAAAGACCTCAAAAAGAAGCAGAACTTGCAAAATAACAGGACCCAGCTAAACTGCTGCAGCGCTCATATTTCCGCTGCAACGTTTGTCCCATCACTGCAGCGGATTTTTCTTCGCTGCCACGCTGCAAACTTCAGAGAGTTGTGTTTCAAGGCCTTTCAAAGCGCTGTCCGTGCCACTTTTTCGCTGTAGCGGCCCATCTACCGTTGCAGCGCTCAATTAGCCGCTGGGAGCATTTAAGGAACTTCAGAGAGTTGGCAAACTTGGGATTTCATGATTCCGCGGTCAACGGTAATATTTCGTTGCCGCGCTCGAGCTGCCGCTGCAGAACTCCAATATTCCGCTGGGCACGAAGTTGAAGATCCAGAGAGATATAAAGTTCAAAACTGCTGCAACGGTCATATAAAGTTCAAAACTGCTGCAACGGTCATTAATCCGTTGCAGCGGAAGTATCTTCGCCTCAGCGCTCAGAAATACGCTGGGAGCGGATTCTCCATAGAGGCATTTTTATAAAGTATTTTCAGCCATGTATAAATAGATCTTTCCTTCATTTTTAGGGCATCAACCATTTTAGGAGCACGTGAACAGTACTTGTAGCTATTTTTGGGTTATTTTAGCTTAGCTTTAACATTAGTTCATCCATTATTATCTTGTAAATTATAATTATGAGTTTAAATTCATCATCTACTTGTGTTTCTTCTTCATTCATGAGTAGCTAGACCCATTAGTTAGGGTTGTGACTCAACCCTAGTGTGGGTAATTAATGGATTTTCAATTTTAGAGTGATTTTGTGTATGGGTGATTGGTATTTAGCTTGATTTGTGCATAAATCTCAGAATTAGTGATTCGAGACACTAGTTCAAGCCTTAATGATTAGGGTCACTCTTGAGAAAGAAGACCCAAGTCTAGGTAATTGAGCTAACAAAATATTGGGGTGAACTAAGAGGTTGATAGCCCCAGTAAAAGGGTGGATGCTAGAGATAGATACACCCGTTTTGAGCCAATTCATGCGGTTCATGGAAACACCCATTCGTGCTTGAGAAAGCCAATTTTAAGTAAAGTCACCCATATTACCGAGAGGTAGTGGGTGAGTACCTTAGTATGAGGTTATACTATCAATCCCCATTTCACAATCTCATTTTAGATTGTATACCCGTTAGTTGCTCACCTAGGAGGGAGTTACAACCCTAGTCCCTTTATCAATTGAGAAAACCTTCAAAAAGATATTAGTTAGCTAGTTCGTAATTTCAATTAGACTAAAACCGTAGTATAATCACCAAATCGTTTGATGAGAAGTGCAATTAAAAGCATGAAACACCACTAGATCAATTAGGAAATCAACTCCCACAATCATAACTCCCTGTGGAAATCGATCCCGACCCTTCGGGTAAAAGCTGCATTGACCCTTGCCTTACTACTATTTAGTGGTATAGGTGGGCATCGATCAATGTACCATAAGGAAAACTAGGAAACAACCAATACTCTTCCAAAATAATTACAACAAGACTTAACAACAAAATAACAAGGCCAAATAATCATAGAAACAAGTAATGAGCATAAACAATTAAGACACGACTCAATTAAATTGGAAACGGGGAAGGGATCATATTTAACAGACAATTTGGTGGTGCATAGATACTCGTCACCTCACCTATACACCACACACATGCAAATTCACATAACAAATAAGTTGGAGATTCTTATTCCCTCAAGTCAAGGTTAAACCAAACACTTACCTCAATTACGTAGGCCGCTCACTGCTCAATTACAACTTTTCCTTTAGAATCTTGATATAACTTGCTCGAATCTAATCATAATTAACTTAATATCATTAATTAAGGGAAAAGGAACTAACTTTATAAAAAATTATAATTTTTCCTAGGTTTTCTCAAAAACGTGAAAACCCGGCCCCGGGCCCGCTTGGTCTAAACTCGGGGTTCAGACCAAATTACGTTTACCCATTCACCCACGAACCCAGATATACAATTAGTTTCGAAATCCGACCTCAATTAGAGGTAAAAATTTGATTTTTACAAAATTCCCTAATTCTACCCAAACCTTTAATTTTTACCATGAAAATTCTTAGTTTTTACTTTAAAAGTGATGAAAAACAATGAGTAATTGAAAAAGTAAAGTTTAGAATTGATTACCAACAACTTGGGGATGATATTTGGTGAAGAAATTCGCTCCTAGGTCTGTGAGGTTCGAAAATATGAAGAAGATGAAGTCTGCCCATTTTTTTTAAAAGGGTTTTTATATGACTGGGCACCACACCTATGCGTTCACATACATCTGCTCGCGTTCGCGTAGGGCCCTAGCCCAATGGCCTATGCGTTCGCAGGGATTGGGCCGCGTTCGCGGAGCTTCAGCTCCTTGGGCCTCCGCGTTCGCGTTCGAAGCAGTGCGTTCGCGTAGAAGAGTTGTCCTCCCCTTCCCCAGGTCCAAGTTACACTATGCGTTCGCATCTGGGGGAGGGGGTGCGTTCGCATAGAACAAGACGACCCCCCGACATTTTTACTCTGTGCGTTCGCGTTCAAAGGGGTGCGAACGCAATGCATACAATAGTTGTGCACCAGCAACAGCAAAGACAACAGAAATTCAAGTGCAAAAATATCTCGTGGCCTATCCGAAATTCAACCGAGCCCTCGGGGCTCTAAACAAAACATGCACGCAAGTCTAAAAACATCATACGGACATGCTCGTGTGATCAAATCATGAAAATAAGATGTAAAACTATGAATTAAACCTCAAAACTCATCATTTTCCTCAAGAAAACTTAAAGTTCATAACTTTTCAACCGGATATCCGAATCACGTCAAATAAACTCCGTTTTGCACCAAATTTCACAGTTAACCTTTAAATACTATAACAAATCTGTAACGGGCTACAGAACCAAAATACGGTCCCGATACCAATGGTTTCAAATATTAACTCTTTTCTTTATTTCATAAATATTTCAGCAAAACAATTTCTTTAAAAAAAATCAATTTCTAAGGCTTGGGACCTCGGAATTCATTTTCGGGTATACGCCCGAGTCCCATATTTTACTGCGGAACTCCCGGGATCGTCGAAACACAGATCCGGGTCCGGTTATTCAAAATGTTGATCAAAGTCAACTATAATCAAATTTAACTCTAGAAATTACTGTTCTCATATTTTTACATAAAGACTTTCCGGTTTCATGTCCGGACTGCGCACGCAATTTGAGGTATTTAAATTTAATCTTTTTGGGCTATTAGGCCTAAAGCAGAGTCTAAATTCATAAAATGAACCCTTGGGTCATCACAAATACCGACCAAAATATTATATGACGCTATTAATGCGCCAACTAGCTACAACTTGAATATGACACAAAAGGAAGAACGAACTTTGAAAAAGAACTACCCAGCCCGCGTAACGAAAAAACAACCGAACATATGCTATGAACCTTTCTCAGAGAATGAGAATCAAAATGCACAAAAATAAGGATATGGAACCATACTCAACATCTCACTGTTGCGGTGTGCAACCCGATCCACACATGATACCGTTGCGGCGTGCAACACGATCCGAACATGATATCGTTGCGGCCTGCAACCTGGTCTAAACAACATACCCGTGGCGGCGTTCCACCCTATCCACAAATAACAATAAATATGGAAATACCCACCAATCCATAATGCTTATACCTACGATATACCGAATATCGACCACACGCACACCAAGTGCATATATAACACTGAGGAGACAGATGGCACCATCCACTACAAAACCCAATCACGACTAAGGTGCAATAAATGACCTGCATCTCGAGAACCATCCTACTCATATAACACCACAAGCTTCACGGGACCATAACACATGTGCGAATAACCAAGTTGTCTCATGTGATCTGTACTATTATTTACTCCTATTTTCTTAGGTTTTGAGGCAACAATTGACTTAATTAATCCCACATTTTGATGCAAGTTAATTGAATTGCAGGAATTGAGTTGATTTGTAAATATTGATCCAAACCAATCTCAAAAGGAGAAAAACTTGAAAAGTCCCTGAACCCAGCAGAAACGCTGCAACACTCACTTTTCCGCTGCAGCGTTTGTCACTCCGCTGCAGCGAATTTCTGTCCGCTGGCCCGCTTTTCAAACTTCAGAGAGGTGTTTTTTAGGCTATGCAAAGCGTTGTCCGCACTATTTTTCCGCTGCAGCGGTTCACCTACCGCTACAACATCCATTTATCCGCTGGACGCGTTTTAGAAACTTCAGAGAGTTGGCAGCATTGAGGATTCACACTTTCGTGGTCAGCGGTATTTTTCCGTTGCCGCGTTCCAGCCACCGCTGCAGCGTTCTATTATTCCGCTGGACCCAGAATGGAAGAATTAGAGAGTTGCAAAGTCCAAGATCGCTGCAGCGGCCATTATTCCGCTGCAGTGGAAGCCTATTCACCGAGAAATACTCTGGGAGCAGATTTTCCGTAGGGGTAATAATTTCCAGTATTTTCAGCCATGTATAAATAGATCTTTTTCTCATTTTTTAAGGGTATCAACTGTTACGGAAACACGTGAATAATGCTTTTTGACTATTTTGGGCAATTTTAACTTAGCTTTAACCATAGTTCTTTAATTATTATCTTGTAATTTACATTTATGAGCTTAAATCCATCTTCTACTTGTGTTTCTTCTTCAAATATGAGTAGCTATACCCTTAAGCTAGGGTTGTGACCTAACCCTAGTGTGGGTAAAAAAAATGGGTTTTTCAATTTTAGGATGATTTTGTGTATGGTGTTTGGTTTTTAGCTTAATTTGTGCATAAATCTCAGATTTAGTGGTTGCAAACACTATTTCAAGCCTTAATGACTAGGGTCATTCTAAAGAAAGATGACCCAAGTCTAGGTAATTAGGCTAACAAAATATTGGGGTGAGCTCAAGAGATTGATAGCCCCAATAAAAGGGTGGATGCTAGAGATAGCTGCACCCGATTCGAGCCAATTCATGTGATTCATTGAAACACCTAATTGTGCTTGAGAAAGCCAATTTGGGCAATCACCCAAATTATCGAGAGTCTTAGGTGAGTAAATTAGTCATGAGGTTAAGTCATTCACCCCTATTTCACAATGTCATTCTCAATTTTAGACCCATTAGTCACTCACCTAGGAGGAAGTCACATCCCTAGTCCCTTTAACTGAGAAAATCCTCAAAAAGATATTAGTTAGGTAATTCATAATTTCATTTAGACTAAACCGTAGCATAATTACAAAACCTTTCGATGAGAAGTGTAATTAAAAGCATGACACACCACTAGATCATTTAGGCACTCAACTCCCACATACATAGCTACATGTGGAAATCGATCCGACCCGCTCGGGTAAAAGCTGCATTGACCCCTGCCTTGCTACTCTTTAGTGGTACAGGTGGGCGCCAATCACTTTTTGGCGCTGTTGCCGGGGAGTTATAGCAGTGTTGACTATCTATTTTAGTAGTGGTGTAGATTGTTTTTCTTTCCTTCTTTTGTTAACTTGTGTATTGAATCAATATAGGTACTAATGGATAATCCTTTAGGAAATATTATTCCGGGGGAGGATGTATTTAACAACGGAGAGGATGAATTAAATCAAGTACCACCTCCAAGACGGGGCTGACATGCCAATCTTAATGATGATATTCCAAACCCTCCCCCGCCTCCTCCTCCTAGAGTTTTTCCTTGGGTGCTTCCAAACTAGGGGTATGCAAGTGATATTGTCCCGCCTAGAATCTGGGCGGGCAACTTCCAAATCACGAATGTGATGTTGACACTCTTGGAGCAACGTGGATATTCCACGGGAGCTCCCCATCAAAATGCCTACAAGCACTTGAAAGGCTTTGTGGACACATGTTGGGAGAGTAAGAAAACCAATGTATCGGAGGATGCCTTGAGGCTCATATTATTTACTTTCTCTCTTCAAGGGAAGGCCTTGGATTGGCTTGAGCAACTCCCCAATTATTCTATCTCTACATGGGATGAATTGGCGGATAAGTTCATTGCCAAGTTTTTCTCCCCTTGGCATATGGCGGCATTGAGAGACAAGATATTGGCATTCAAGCAAGAGCCGAATGAGCCTCTTCATGAGATTTGGGAACGCTACAGAACTATGGTCAAAGAGTGCCCAAACAATGATATGACAGAGGCCATGATACAATAGACTTTCTACCGAGGCATCAATACCACCAATCAGTGTGTGGTCAACCAACTCGCTGGAGGCAACTTTATGAAGCTGACTTACACTGAGGCATGTAAATCTTTTGGTGAACAAGCGAAGGCCTCGTGGAAATCTAGTGCAAAACAATACTGACCAATGTGACCAAGGAGTTAGTGGGTATAATCAAGAAGATTTCTATGATGAGCAAAATGAGGATGTAATTGTTTAACCAAGGAATTAGATTCTCTGCCAAAGCTATTTTAAGAAGAACACGGGTTTCTGATAACCACAGAATGAGCTAGTAATTGTAAATAGACTCGTAAATGGAAAGCAATAAAATGCGCAAAAAAGTAAGTATATTGCAATAGTAGTTCGAAGGTGTCCTTACAAGTTATATTTTACTCCCTTTATATAGGGAATTTATTAATATAACGTCTACCATTTTCAGTGATTGAGGATATAATGACATTAATGTAATGTTACAATGATTAACGGTAACTGTTGCGTGAAGATTATGTAACGTCTGGCTCATTAATTAAAGATCTCCGAATCTGCCCTTTATTCTGCGTGGATTCACTCTGACTGTGCCTCTTCATCTTCTCAATCAGGTTGAGATTCTCGTAGCTGATTACCCCGTGGGTATGCTATTCCGTGCCTCTTTGACTCGTACCTCTTCATAGAGTCCCGTCTTGTTGTCACATTTTCATTGTTCCACATAGATTGCTGAGTCATCATAATTGTTACACGTGTGAAGCTCTTTTTACCAATACATATAGTCCCCCCACTTACCATTTATTTATCAATTAATATTTGGTAAGTGGATACTCATTTATGGTGGGAATATTTTGCCGCTGCTTCACTTGTAACATTGCATCCATCTCTGAATGTAGGCGCAACTTGTCAATTTCATTTAATGCTTGTGCCACGTGACATTCTCGGATTGGTTCTGCAATTGTTCAGCGCCTTTTAGGGCTTTTTGCGGCTGCATCAGTCACGAAGTGACATCTTCAATTATGATTTCACATCACTGTTTTTTCCATTTTTTGACGGTTGCCTTCGAGTATAAATACCCATTTTCCTTTATTTTCTTTCACGAAAAACTTCTGACCTTCATTCTTCGTTTGCAAATTTTTTTGTCTTTATAAATATGTCTTCCTCAAACCAATCTAAGAGAGTTATTAACGTAGATGATCTGACTCATTCTTCTACTCCGACACGGAATAGGAGAGTCGGTAGGCTTAGGAGTTTAGGTTCTACTCCCTCCAGGGGTTCCTCTTCTTCTCAACTTACTCCCCCGTCTTCTTCTAGGTCTGCCATTTCTTTATCTTCTCCAAGGGCTAGGGCTTCTAAATCTTCATCAAAAGGTAGAGAACATAATGAACCTATGCGTGAATCGAGGGTCGATGAAATAGTACCTGCGAAATTTTCTTTTGCTAGGGATAGTCAGGCCCTGAAGGAACAACTTTCTTCAATGTCTTCTCATGACAATGCTGACGTGTACCCTACCCAGATAACATAGGGTTTGGTGTCTCTTATACGCATGGATTGTTACTGGAAGCCTGATTTTCATGTTGTTGTTCCTAATGGTAATCAAAGAATAACCTCTTACAAGACCGGGTATTCTTTTGTTTATACATATCCTTTCACGTTAGGATTCAAGCCTCCCATCGACCCTGTTATCCTTGAGTTTTGTCGATTCTTTAAAGTATGTCTGGGAAACGTCGGTCCTCTCGTGTGGCGAGTTGTTGCGTGCCTTAGATATTTGGACAATTTGGCTTCGGTCCCCTTTACTTTTTATCATCTTATTCACCTCTATTCTCCTATGTTGTTCCGCAAGGGAGTGTTTACTCTCGCAACTAGGAGTAAAAAGGTGTTAGTGATTCCTGATGATGATAAAGACCGAGGGTGGTTCCTCCGGTATGTTGTTGTTCCTACTATTGGTTTAGTAGGTGAAGAAAATATCCCCTTCCCTGAGAAGTGGAATCTTGCACGTGAGTACAGTTTTTCTCACATTCCTTTCCTTTTGTTTTTGATATTTTATCAATCCTGTAACTATTTCTCTTCTTTGCAGCAATTATGGGAACCGTTGAGAATGTCTTCAGTTTTCGCGATTGGGTAGAAAAGCTTAACTCCGTTAGAACATCGTTCTTGGAAATACCTCTATGGGAGGTTTGGTTGGAGAGTTAAGACTCACGGTAAGCGAAGTTTCATGTTTTTACTTCTTCTTTCTTTTGAGCTTTATTTGATTCCTTTCATTTGGTAGGGTTTCCTGCTCGGGAATTTTTGGTGCAGCCGTGTCTGCTCCAAAGTTGTCCCTGGCAAAGGCCTAGGAGATCATTTCTGGATCTTCCTCTTCAAAAAGAAAAGCAAGCGGGTCAAAGACCTTAGAGGAGGAGGAGGAAGAGGAAGGTTCTCTAGTCCATAGGTCACGTAGGAGGAAGGTGGTCTCTGACGACGAGTCTGCACCTGTCATTGACCCTCCCGTGCCTGAATCTGAATTGTCTGCCCCCAAGGATGGAACTCCCTCTCCTGTTCATGAATCAGTTGATCTCTTGTTCCGTGAAGGTTTTGGTACCGTAGCTGATGAGGCTCCCCTTGTTGTTTTCTCTCCTCATGTCCCTAAACAACTTCCCTCAGTTACTCCTGTTATAGTCTCTGCTCCCTTGGCTATTCCCGCTCATGTTATTACTTCTACTCCCGTGGCTTTTTCTGCCTCTCGGACTTCTCTGCCCGTAGCTCATTCATCTGTCCCCGCTTCCGTGCCTTCTGCTGCAGAAGTAGGGTCTTCCAGCAGGGGGGAGATGAGGCAGGTGGTGATAGAGGTTCCAGCAGTGGGTAGCCTCTTCAAAAAGTTGGGTCAGGCTGACGTATGGTTGAAACCGCTGATAGGTCTGACTGAGAAAGCTAAGATGGAAAACCATGATTCCCTCACTTGGGTAAATGAGATTGTGCACTCTTCTTTAAAGGTAAAATATGCTTTCCTTCGTATGTATCCATACACATTCTTGTCGTATCTAATTCATATTCTTTTGTAGATTAATCTTGTAGGCAAAGAGTTAATGAAGAGGGTTTCTCAAACGGAGGAGGCAGCAAGGGATTTGCGTATCGAGGCAGATAATTGGAAAGAGCAGTATGAGAGCTTACAACTTGATATGGAGGTAGTAGAAAAAGAAAAGTGTACCTTGGATCAGCAAGTGAGGGTTATGGCAGCAGAGTTGACCGTTGAGAAGGCGTCTTCGAACCAGGCAGGCAAGGACAAGAGTGTCTTAGAGTCTTCATTCGCAGAGCAGTTGTCCCGTGACTCTGAAGAGATCAGGATCCTAAAGGCCTTATTGGAACAGAAGGAGGAGTATTCTGGTGTACTTGTTCAATCTCTCACTCAAACCCAGGAGGACCTCCGCAACTCTTTGGAGAAGCTCCAATTTCTGGAAAGGTCTCTCGCTCCTTTAAAGGCCTCTCATGATGTTGTCGTGGCTGAAAGGGATGAATTAAGAGCTAAAGTTGAACTTTGGGGGAAATATTATGAAGCTCTTGAAGACAAAGCAGCCGTCGATGTTAGCTAGGCTTATATGAACTCTCGTCTCGACACATTGACGGAAATGGGCCAAGAGGGTTTTGACTTGGAAGCCGAAATTGCTAAAACCAAAGAGACCATTGAGAAGTCTCAACAAAGTCAAAATATTTCTTCCCCATAGATTGAGGTCCCTACTGCTCGTGTCTCTCCATCCCAAGTCGATCCTCCTGCCAGTGAAGACAACCCCCATTTGAAGAAGTTTAAGAACTCGGTTCTCCCTTTTTTTTTCTTTGTATCAATTGGTGGTTACCCCCAGTCCCATCGGGGGTAAAGTTTGAATCCTTAAAGTCCCCAACTGACAACTTAGGAGAAACTAATGTAAAAATTAATACGGCTTAGACTAAGTTAACACTTAGTTTATTTTGCCATTAGTATATTAATATAATTGTCAGCATGACTTCAGTTTCCTTTGAGTTTTTGTTTCACTCTTTAAGTCATTTGCATGCTTTATTTTTGAGGTTTTTGGTTTACCTTTGAGTTTTGCATTTATAAAATGCTTAGATTACTCGTACCTTTTCGTAATAGGCACGGTTTATGAAAGAGGGCCCTATTTTCTATCTACACTTAATGAAGAAGACGTCTCAACTTCATAATAGTGTAAATATGCAATAGAGAGATAGGAATTTTTCACATGTTTCTCTTTTAAAATGTTTTAAAGAAAGTTTTTGCATTGAACTTTCGCAACATTTCACATGTGTTTGGGTATCGTCTATAACTCATTTTGCAACTGCTTTCTTTTAACAGATTTGGTATAAACTTGCACTCGTAACTATTTTTCTTTTGTAACAGTTTTTTCGAATTAGTACACGAGGATAACTGTTTTTTGTTTACAACAGTTTTAAATATAAGGGTATGAATTTTTTACCCATAACTATTTTTATTGATAACAGTTTTCAAATGTATACAAGAATAATGCTTTTTCATCCATAAATGTTTTCATTTACAACAGTTTATTGAATAAGTACAAGGACAATGATCTTTAATATGTAACTGTTTTCATTTATAACAGTTTTTGAGTAAGTACAAGGATAACGATCTTTCATCCATAACTGTTTTCTGTTACAACAGTTTTTTGAATAAGTACAAAGATGTGCATTTCTACCCGCAATTAATATTCCGCCTTTTACCTGAATATTCATTTACATTTACGAATATGTTTTTGAAACATTCGTTTACATTTACGAACATGTTCTCGAAGGTTTTTTGAATCAGGCTTTGTGTTTTGAGTCTTTGGCTCTTTTGATTTTGCTCATACTACTTGACTTGTTGGGAAGATGGATCTTCAGGCTCGAGCTTTGACTTTTTGATAGTCTTCTTTGCTTCATATTTTCCCTCCATATTGTATAGTCCCCCAAGTGTTTGAGCTTTGAAGAATAAAATCTCGAGCACTTGACTATTCATTCCTTGTGGTCCTTTTCCTGAAAAGGAAAAACATACGGGACTCGAAGGTATATAGTTTTTAGATGATGACTGCTTAACCCTTTAAAACGTTCATTAGAAAGTTGTAACCCTAGACCGGAAATTCAGTTACTTCCCCGTGTCTTTGTGGGTCTAATATCAACATCTGGTGATGTGTTAGCTTTTTGCCTATCATCTAAAATGGTTAGTATAATTTTAACTATACAAAAGTAAAATCGAATGTAATGATACCTGACCGGGGATATTCCTTTTACTTAGAAGTAATACTTCTTCAAATGAATGACATTCCAACTGGTTGGTAAGATCCTGCCATCCATATCCTCCAGCTCATAAGCGCCTTTCCCAGCAATGCCACGGACTTTGTAAGGTCCTTCCCAATTTGGATTTAGCTTTCCTGCACCAGCTTCCTTCGTTGATTGGAAGACTTTATTAAGAATGAAGTCCCCAATTTTGAAATACCTGAGATGAGCTTTTCTATTGTAATATTGCTCTATGATTTGTTTTTGAGATGCCATTCGTATTAGTGCAACTTCTCTTCTTTGCTCGAGCAAATCCACATTGGTTCTCAACTCGTTGTTGTTTGTTTCCTCCATGGCTGCTGTAAATCTTGTTCTTGGTTCGCCAGTCTCCACCGGTATCAAAGCTTCCGAACCGTAAACAAGCGCGAATGGAGTTTCTTCCGTGGCTGTTTTTGCAGTCGTTCTATAATCCCATAATACTGCCGGTAGCTCATCGGGCCAATTTCCCTTAGCTTTCTCCAACCGTTTCTTTAGGTTGTTGACGATGATTTTATTCGTTGATTCGGCTTGCCCATTAGCCACGGGGTGGTATGGTGATGAAGTGATTCGTTTGATTTGCCAACTTTTGAAGAATTCTGTGATTTGTGAGCCTATGAATTGCGGGCCATTGTCACATACGATATCCTTCGGAATTCCAAAGCGGCATAGTATGTTTCTCCATATGAAGCTTTTCACTTCTTTTTCTCGTACCTGTTTAAAATCTTCTTCTTCCACCCATTTCGTGAAATAATCAATTAACACAAGTAAGAACCGTACCTTTCCTTTAGCTGGGGGAAGGGGTCCCACTTTGGCCATCCCCCATTTCATGAACGGCCATGGAGATATCACTGGGTGCAGTAACTCTGCTGGTCAATGCATGTTGTTAGCAAATCGTTGGCATTTGTCGCATTTAGCTACGAAACTCTCAGCCTCTTCTTCCATTTTGGGCCAATAGTACCCTACTCTGGTTAGGGTTTTGACTAAAGATCTTGCTCCTACATGATTTCCACAGTGTCCTTCGTGGACTTCCTTCATCACGAACTATGTTTGATTGGGTCCAAGGCATTTTGCTAAGGGACCTCCGAATATTTTGCGGTATAGAGCATTGCGAATGAGGCAGTACCGTACAGCTTTTCGGCGTAGTGCTTGAGATGTTTTTCTATCTTCAGGTACGATACCATTCTGCAAAAAATTTAAAATACTGTTTCTTCAATCCCAGGTTAAATGTTATATGTTACCTCATTTTTGTCCTGGTCGATTGCTAAATGGAATAAGTGAACGACAATTGCATTGTCTTTATTTGTCACTTATATAACTGCTGCGAGGTTAGCTAATGCATATGCTTCTGCATTTTCTTCCCTAGGTATTTGCATAGCCTTCCATGATTTGAATTGTCTTACTAAATCTCGTGCCTTTTCCAGATATTGTTGCCCCGAGTCTCTCTAGCAATATAAGTCCCCTGCATCTGGTTTACAACCAGTTGAGAGTCATTTTTATCACGATCTACTCGATTGAGAGTTCTCGTGCCAGTTCGAGTCCTGCAATGACAGCTTCGTACTCTGCTTCATTGTTAGTTATGGGATAACATTTAATAGCTTGTCGTGTCTTTTCACCCGTAGGCGATATTAAGACTATACCCAAGCCAACTCCTTTTACATTAGAAGAGCCGTCAATAAATAGGGTCCATATACCTTAGCCCCGTTAAAGAGTTGTAACTCCTTTTTCACTTCAGGGATTATGCTATTATTGAAATCAACTAGAATTTGAGACTTTATTGCAGTCCAGGGCTGATATATTATGTCATGCTTGCTTAATTCTATAGCCCATTTAGCTAATCTTACCGATAATTCTTGTTTATGTAGAATATTTCTCAATGGGTAAGAGGTCACAACTGTGATTGGATGACATTGTAAATATGGTCTTAACTTTCTAGATGCCATGATTAAAGCTAAGGCTAATTTTTCTAGATGTGGGTATCTAGTTTCAGCATCTAATAAATACTTGCTTACATAATAAATTGGAGATTGTTTACCTTTATCTTCCCTTACCAATACTGTACTTACGGAAATTTCTGCAACGACAAGATAGATGTTGTCACGACCCGAAATCCCACCTTCGGGCCATGACCGCGTCTAACGTTGAACCCGCTAGACA
>ML265998.1:0-18757 GCA_005239495.1 Nicotiana undulata | reverse complement strand
AAAGATAGTGTTCATGCATGTCAAAGATTGACATCTACATAGGTGCGGAATGCGCATGTATGAGTATGACATTATAGATCTGTCTCTAAGCTACTACTCATGGCACCTAAGGTCAATTACTTAACAACTCTTTCTCTTTTCTTCTTTATAATGGAATTATGTCAAAACAAACTAAAAGGTTGAAGAAAGACTGAACTAATTAAAACACTAATCAAATGGTATTGTATTACTGAAGATTGCAACAGCATTGCTGCAGATTGCAGAAGGCAGCACAATTAGAATAATCGATTCGAACAAAACAATAACCAAATTTCTAAAGATCGATAATCGATTAGTCAAAAACAAACACAATTAGAATAATCGATTCGAACAAAACAATAATCAGATTTCTTAATATTTTTAATATTAGGCTACTGGATATTTTTAGTCAAAAACAAACAAAATTAGAATAATCGATTCGAACAAAACAATAACCAAATTTCTAAAAATTGAAAGAACCCATTTGGAGAAAGAGAATTACTAGATCTATGGGAGAAAGGAGGGATTTTGAGTGAAGAAAGTTGAACGGAAATAACTCGAGTCTGACGGCGAGGCGGCGAATGGCGATGAAATTGAACTCTGAGTCTCTGACTCTGACTGACCGGCGAGCACGAGTAAGACGACTGAATAGGAAGTGAGGAACGGTGGCCGACGGGTAGTAGTATGACTGTCTTACACTCTTACTCGATTCTGTCGAGTAAGACGACTGAATAGGAAGTGAGGAACGGTGGCCGACGGGTAGTAGTATGACTGTCTTACACTCTTACTCGATTCTGTCGAGTAAGACGACTGAAGAGGAAGGGGGACTGAGATAGGGGTCTGACGGTCTGAGTCTCTAAGAAGAGGAATTAGGATTTAGGAAATGAGGAATTAGGGATTAATGCTTAGTGCTTACTGGCTGCTGGTTAGGTCGTTAGGGTAAAGTAGGGGTGTGGGGTAAATCGTAAAAGTAATATATAATAAGGGTATAATTGTCATTTTACTATATCTTATCGGTTTATCGATAAACTGATAACCGAATTGGACAAAATCGAAATCGAAATCGATAACTCGATAAGAAAATTTTCGAAATCGAAATCGAAATCGATAAACCGATAAATCGATATCAATAAACCGATAAGAAATAATCGATTCGATTTATCGATAAATCGATTCGAATGCACACCCCTACTTTGAGGGCTTCCGAGAATGTTTTCGAGGAGGATCTTGCGGGCGTTCGTGTCAAGGCACGGGTAGCTCGTGAAGCTTGTGGTTATGAGCATGGTATGCCCAGCGGGGACGATGATGATGACGCCGTGGATGGGCTTGCCTCTGATCCTTGGTATGATGAAGAGTATGCCGATGGGGGTGATGCGGAGTGAAGCCTTTGTACTTTAATTTTTTTTTGTTTTGCTATTTTTGTGGGGGAATCTTTGAGCCCTTTGTAAAAAGTAATGTAATCCAACAATTGAAATGGAAATTAGCTTTTTGCTATGTGTTTTTGGATTCCCGTTCTCTTTTTTGTTGTTTGCTGTGTGATGTTGTTTTTGGCGAGGTCGAATGTCAAGTAATTCGAGTGAGGTCAAATATAAAGTGATTCGAGCAAGGTCGAATGTCAAGTAATTCGAGAGAGGTCTAACATAAAGTAATTCGAGTGAGGTCGAATGTAAAGTAATTCGAACAAGGTCGAATGTAATGTAATTCAAGCGAAGTCGATGTGAAGTAATTTGAGCGAGGTGGAATGTGAAGTAATTCGAGCGAGGCCGAATGTGAAGTAATTCGAGCGAGGTCAAATGTAACGTAATTCGAGCGTGGTCAAATGTAAAGTAATTCGAGCGAGGTCGAATGTAAAGTGTAGAATGTAGAATAATTTGGAGTTGTGAAACAATGCTGCTTGTTGCTTTGTTTATTTATTCGTTAGAGAATATTACATCTGTTTTTTCCATACATACATTTTGAGAAGTTCCCCTCTACCTAGTCCCTTCATCGTTCTGCCCGGAGTAGCAGCCGAGTGGCGGAGCGATGAATCATATACTTGAACTTCGAGACGTTCCCTTCATCGCCTCATTAAAAACCTCCCCGGTAAAACCCAATAGAGATAAAACACGGGCGAGGGAAAAAAGTATGACTTGGAGGATGTCCGTTTTCAGAAGTTGAAGTATTTGAGGTGGGCGACGTTCCAATTGTTTGGTAATTGCTTTCCCTCCATTGTGTCTAGTTGGAATGATCCTTTGTTAGCTGCTGCTTTGATTTTGTATGGTCCATCCCAGTTGGTTCCGAGTTTTCTTTCTCTTGGGTCTTTGCTTGCTTGTGTTTTGGCCTTGATTACATAGTCCCCGACTTTGAGCGGTCTGACTTAGGCCTTTTTGTTGTAATACCGTTATGCTTGCTTTTTTTGGGCTATCATTCTTATGTAAGCCATATCTCTTCGCTCTTCCGCTCTCATTAGATTATCTTAAGCTTGGCTCCCGACCTTGACTGGTATCACTGTGTCTGTCCTATAGACTAATGAATATGGCGTTTCTCCTGTGCTTGTTTTTGGCGTGGTGCAGTATGCCCATAATACTTCTGGTAGTAGTTCTGGACACAGTCCCTTAACGTCTTCGAGTTTCTTCTTCATGATGTTTAATATTGTTTTGTTGGAGGATTCGACTTAGCCGTTGCCTGTAAGATGATATGGCGTGGAGAGTATCCGCTTGATGTGCCATTTTTCGAAGAATTCGACGGTCTTTCTCCCGGTGAACTGTGGTCCGTTATCGCAGATGATTTCTTTGGGGATGCCGTAGCGGCATATGATGTTCTTCCATATGAATGTGATAACTTCCTGTTCGCATATCTGGGCGAACGCACCTGCTTCTACCCATTTGGAAAAGTAGTCAATTAAAACCAAAAGGAAAGGTACGTTACCTCGTCCTGCTGGAAGTGGTCCAACGATGTCCATTCCCCATTTGATGAATGACCATGGCGATGTAACTGAGTGGAGGTGCTCGCCCACTTGGTGTATGATAGAGGCGTATTTTTGGCATTGCTTGCGTTTTTTGACAAAGTCGGCGGCTTCTTTATTCATGGTGGGCCAATAATAGCCTGCTCGCATGAGGCATCTAACGATGGCTCGATTACCTGTATGGGCACCACAGTGGCCTTCGTGTACTTCCTCAAGGACGCACCTTGTTTGGTTTGGTCCTAGGCATTTCACCAGAGGGCCGCCAAATGTTCTTTTGTATAGGTCGTTGTTGATGATCTATATCTGGCCGCTTGCATTTGAAGCTTTTTGGCTTCTTTTTTGTTTGATGGCAGTATTCCCTCCTGCAAGTATGTTATAATACGGTTGCGCCGGTCCCAAGTTAAGTTTACGATGTGTACCTAAAGTTGGTCTATTGACGAGTGGAGTAGGGTGACCACGTTCTCCTTTCCACTTATGTTTTTGGTTGTTGATGCTAATTTAGCGAGGCCGTTTGCCTCGATATTTTGAGCTCGAGGTATTTGATCGAGTTGGCATTCGTCTAATTCTGGCAGTAGTTTGTGAATTTTTGCCTGATATTTTTGTAGCCTCTGCTCCTTGATTTGGTAAATCCATGTGACTTGGTTGACGACGAGTTGTGAGTCGCATCGAAGGACGACTCATCGTGCTCCATACTTTATAGCTAGCCTTAATCCTGCAATTACGGACTCATACTCGGCCTCGTTGTTAGTCATATCGGGGCACCGTATGGACTGGCGGATGACTTCACCTGTTGGGACCTCAAGTACGAGTCCATTCCGAAACTCGACGCGTTGGAGGAGCCGTCGGTGTACATGACCCATAGGTTGGGTAAGTTGGGAGAGGTACGTGAAGGTCCCTGCTCGATTTCAGGAATTATCTTGACGCTGAAGTCAGCGACAAAGTTGGCTAGTACTTGCGATTTTATCGCCGTTTGCGGTTGATATGTGAAAACGTGCTCGCTCAATTCTAAGGCCCATTTGGAAAATATCCCCGACAGTTCGGGCTTATGTATAATGCTTCTTAGGGGGAGAGTCGTGACCACCGATATGGGTGACATTGAAAATATGGTCTAAGCTTTAGTGAAGCTATGACCAATGCCAAAGCCAACTTTTCAAGGTGGGGTACCTCGTTTCGACATCGACCATGGTTTTGCTAATATAATAAATTGGAGAGTGCGTACCTTCGTTTTTGCGGACCAACGCTGCACTTACTGCTACCTCTGATACGACCAAGTATATCAGGAGGCGTTCACCGGGTTATGCTTTGGCGAGTAGTGGAGGCGAGGACAAATATGCCTTTAGTACCCTTAAGGCCTCGATGCATTCTGAATTCCACTAGAGCCCGTTTTCTTTCTTGAGCACATTGAAAAATTTGTGGCATCTATCGGAGGATCGTGAGATGAATCTCAACAGGGCGTCTATACAACCGGTCAGTTTTTGTACCTATTTCTTGTTGGTTAGCACTTCAGGTATTCCTTTGATAGCTTTGATATGGTCGGGGTTGACTTCGATGCCTCTTTGCGACACCAGGAAGCCGAAGAAATTGCCTGAGGTTACGCCGAAAGCACGCTTTTCGGGGTTTAGCTTCATACCGTAACGCCTCACTATATCGAAGGCCTTTTTCAGTGGTCGATATGATCTTATTTCCTTTTAGATTTGACCAACATATCGTCTATGTATACTTCCATTGTTTTGCCGAGATGATCCTTGAACATCTTGGTGACCAGCCTTTGATAGGTTGCTCCTGTGTTTTCAACCCAAATGGAAGGACTCTATAGCAGTACGTCCCTTGATGAGTTATGAAAGTGGTCTTTTCCTGGTCCTCCTCTTCCATAAAGATTTGGTTGTATCCCGAATAGGCGTCCAAGAAGCTTAACAGCTCGTGCCCTGCCGTTGCGTCGATGAGTTGGTCAATGTGTGGCAACTGAAAAGAGTCCTTTGGGCATGCTTAGTTTAGGTCTGTGAAGTCCACGCATATGCGCCATTTCCCATTTTTCTTCTTTATCATGACTACGTTGGCGACCCATTGGGGGTATTTGGACTCTCTGATGGAGCCGTTGGTGAGTAGTTTTTCCACCTCATCGCGGACGGCCTTGTTTATTACAGCGTTGAACTTTCTTATTATTTGTCGTACTGGTGGGTATAATGGATCTACGTTCAATTTGTGCGTGGCAATATCTTTAGGGATTTCTCGCATATCTATATGGGAGAAAGCGAATAGGTCGGCATTGTCAGTAAAAAAATTATGAAATTTAGCTGGCTCGGAGAGTTTGTGGCCGATGTAAGCCTTTTTGCTGTGGTCATTTTTGTCTATTTGGACGGGGTCGAGATCTTTTACCGTTGACCCCGTGGCCTCTACGACGTCGGGGTACTTGATGACATCTTTTTGTTCGTCGAGTTTGAGCCCCGACTTTGGTAATTGCTATGCTTCCGGGCCCGTTCCCTTTAGCTGTGTAGTGTATGTACAGTCTTGGGTGATGCGATAGCATTCTTGGGTCGTGCGCTGCTCGCCTCAGATTCTGAATATCCCTTACGGAGTAGGGAAATTGATTACTTGTTATAAGCTGGAGGGGATGGATCTCATGACGTGTATCCAGGGTCGCCCTATGATGGCGTTGTAGGCTGTATCCTAGTTCATGATATGGAACGTTGTCTCTAGGGTCACGCCCCCGGCCAGGACGAGTATTGTTATTTCTCCTGAGGTTCGCTCAACTACATTGTTAAAGTCTGTTAGTGTTATGCAACGTGGTACTATATTATCCTCGAGTCTCATTTGTGCAAGAACTCAAGGGTGGATAATACATGCGCCTCTCCCATCGTCTACCATTATTCTTTTTACATCAGTATCTAAAATACATAAAGTAATGACAAGAGCATCTAAGTGAGGAAAGGTCAAACCGTGGGTATCTGACTTATCGAAGATGATACTGTCTTCAAGGTCATCATACCGTTCATAAGTGATCGACCATTTCAGTTTATGCGTGGTGGTGAACTTCACGTGGTTGATTGCTGCTTCGTCACCTCCGCCGATGATCATTTGGATGGTGCGTGCAGGGGAGTGTGGCTTTGGAGGGCCTTGGTGTTCTCGACCACGACCGAAGTTGACTCTTCCTCGATTTCTCATCAGCTCCTTTAGGTGCCCTTGGTGGAGCATGTTTACCACTTCTTGTCGCAGGGCTATGCAGTCTTCGGTCTTGTGACCTCGCTCCTGGTTGAATTCACAAAGGGCGTTCGACTTTCTGGTACTTGGGTTAGACTTCATCTTTTGCGGCCACTTCACCTTCGGGCCGATCTTCTCTAGTGCGTACACTATTTCTGAAGGGGAAACACAAAAATTGTGAGCAGATAGGAGTGGAGGCATACATCTTTCGTCTCGTTGAGTCCCTCTGTTTGGCCTGGACGACCCTTCTGTATGGCGATAAGGTGGTGTGATGGCCGTTCTCACATATGGTTGGTGCGTATCTCGGTTGAGATGTGGACCTTAATGATCTCTTCGGCCGTCGTTGCGGCGATCTATCCTCGATTTCATTTGGACTGATGTCAACCATTGAGTCGGACTGTTGAGGTCATCCTAGTCTGCTCTCACTTCGGCGTAGTAGGAGTTGTGGATTTCTTCCCAAGTGGTGGGAGGGTATTTCATGAGTCTGCTCAGTAATTTTCTGGTCGCCCTCGACCCATTCCTATTCAATCCATTTTGGAAGGCTGCCATTGCCATCCTTTCTGATACGTTTGGTAGGCTCATTCTAACTCTATTGAATCGGGCGAGGAAGTCCCTGAGTCCCTCGCCGGGTGATTGTCTGACGGCGAATATATCATTCACCCTGGCCTCCGCCTTCTTAGTCCCAACGTGTGCGGTGAAAAACTTGTCGACCATTTCTTCGAACGTTGTTATTGACCGTGCTGGTAGATGTGAGTACCATGTTAAGGCCCCCCGTTAGGGTTTCACCGAACTTCTTCAGCAACACTGGCGGTACCTGTTCCTTTGAGAGGTCGTTTCCTTTCACCGCTGTGACGTAGTGAATGATGTGATCTTTGGGGTCTGTTGTGCCGTCATATATTCTCAAATATGGTGGCATTTTGAAGGTCTTGGGTATGGCATGCGGGGCTGCGTTTTCACTGTGCGGCTGTTCGACGAACCGACTGACATTCCGTTTTGGCAGGAGTTTTGGGGCGCCTGGTATCTTGTCAACCCTTTCGTGATTCTCCTTCATCTGGTCGCGGAGCGCTTTGTTCTCATTTCCATTTCTTCCATCTTCTTTAGAATGACTACGAGTGCGGCATTGCCTGCATCAACAGTAGTGTTAATATTACCTATTGGGTGGGGAACGGGTTGCTCGTTGACGACTGTATGTTTCTTAGAGTACTTGTCAACCACGCTTCCAGCACTTTCTTCACTGCTGGTGGTGATTCTTCAGTTGTGGACGTGGAAGCCCCTCTTTCGCGCGTGACGGTTACACTCCCATGAGGGGGAGGTGAGCCGCTTCTCACTGGCGTAACGCTTGGCGTTGCATTCTCCTCGCCTTCTCAATCAACTTCGTTGATGGTGTTCACGAGGTTGGCAGTGACATCCACTATGACTTTTAGTCTTTCTTCACCTTTTCCTACTATTATTAGTTTGTGCGAACGAGAAAAAGATGATTGTGGCGTGTTTTTTTTTTATCTAGAAGAAACTAAATTTTTTAACTAGAAACTCCCCACTGACGACGCTAAATTGTTTTACCAAAAAAGTGTTAACCTTTTTTCTTAAAACAAATTAATAAGTAGAATAGAGGGTGAATCCTAGTTGAAGTTAATGACTACTAGATCTGGAGGTTCGACGTGTAAACAAGATTAAACCATGTCCAACGATACTCAATATAAACGAAACGTGTTCAATGATTATCAATGAATGCAATAAATGAAGCGTCGAGTAAATGCATGTAATGACAATAAATGTAATAAAGAGGAATTTATCACCCAAATATTAAGTGACTTGGATGAATCTTCTTCCTGACAACAACGTGTGATAATATGAAATGAGGGAGAACACGAGAGCCTTGGATCTAGTGATCGAAAAGGTATCCAAAGGAATCAGTGGAAAAGACAAGCTTTGTATATTCTTTGTAGTCAACTTTACAAGATTGCTCTTATCAGAAGGTTCAAGATCCCCTTTTGTTCTTTTATCTTTTCTATTTATAGGGGACACTCCTAAGAAACCCTAAAAAAGTACAATAGAGGGAATATTCAATGGAATATTCCTCTGTTCAACCCTAAACTTATGCTACCATTATTCTCACACGTTCTGTAACGACCCGACCGGTCGTTCCGTAGAATTTGCACTGTTATTCCTGTTTCTGCTTGGTTATGCATTTCTTAGTATGTTCATGATGTGTCGGGGTCGGTTGTTTTAGGTTCAGAGTGTTCACTGTGAGAATTGAGACACTTAGTCTCTTTGAGTAGCCTTATAGTTGGAAAAGTCAACTAGGAGTTGACTTATTGGTAACCGATCTCAGAACGCGGATTTTATGGCTCATATAGGTTCGTTAGGTGATTTGGGACTTAGGAGTGTGTTTGGAATATATTTTTGATGTCCGATATAGAAGTGGGCTTAAGTTGGCGAAAGTTAGTTTTTGGCGAATTCCGGTCGGCAGTGGAAATAGGCTATCGGGGTCAGAATGGAATTCCGAAAGTTGGATCAGGTTCGTAATGGCATTTTGGATATGTTTGCAAATTTTCAGGTCAATCGGAGGTGTTTTGGATGGTTTCGGCATAGTTGGTGGAATTTAGAAATTTCAAAGTTCATAGGCTTGAATCGATGTGATTTTGGTGTTTTTGCATTATTTTTGGTGTTTCGAAGGCTCGACTAAGTATGGGATGCGTCGGTAGGTTTGGTTGAGGTCCCGGGGGCCTCAGGTGTATTTCGGATGCTCAAACGGGCATTTTTGGTGTTAGGGGTCTGCTCAGAATCTGGTGTTTCTGTTGCTGGTGTCCTTGTACGCGCAGGGCTTCATCCGCGATCGCATAGGCTTGTTGGTGGCAGGGGTGAGTTTGTTCTTCGCGATCGCAGAGTTAGGGATGCGATCACGTAGTGTAGTGAGGTTGTGCATCGAAAACGGGGTCTGAAGTCGCGATTGCATAGAAGAATTTGGAGTGGCAGCGAGGTATTGGAATTACTCTATGCGATCGCATAGAGCTGGTTGCGATCGCATAGGTCAGGGAGTCTAAGCATCGCGATCGCGGGGTATATGTTGCGATCTCAATGAGTAAAGATTGGGGGTCAGTGAGTTTGTCCTTCGCGATCGCCTGGGTGGTCCCGCGATCGCAGTGAAGAAATACATGGGCAGTATATAAAAAGCCTATCCGCGACCCTTCTTCACTTTTCCACCATTTTTGAACGGGATTGAAGCTTTTGAGGGAGATTTTTGAGGAAACCAAAGGGGAATAACTTGGAGGTAAAATTCTTGACTTCATAACTCGATTATATGTTATTAAAGGCCTAATTAGTGGTGTTAATTTGGGGAAAATCAGTGTAAAAAAGGGAAATTACGGCTTGAGATTAAGAGACCTTCTAATGGGGATTTGAGGGGTCATTTGCACTCCGATTTCAGTGTTCTTGATATGTACAGACTCGTGAGAGGATGAGAATCATTATGACATAAATTTTATCGAGTTCCGAGACGTGGGCCTGGGGGTCGGGTTTGGCCAATTTCGGGAATTGTGCTTAATGTTGATATTTTTCGATTGGGTTTCATCTCCCTAACATATTTTGATGTGATAAATCTGGTTTTGATAGATTCGGAGCATTCGAGAGACGATTTGAGGGGTAAGAGTGTTGCAGAGTAGCTTTTCGAGCTAGTTTGAGGTAAGTAATGACTTTAAATTTTGTCCTGAGGGTATGAAACCTCAGACTTAGCATCTGTTCACTGTTTTGGAGTGACATACACACTGGATGACGAGTGTGTGGCGTTTACGAATTGGAAAATTGGAAACTGGTCCTTTCTGAGGCAACTATTGACTTGCGGAACTACTTTAAATCATATGATAAATAGTATTTCATTGCTTTTAATATACTTGGGCTATAAGCCATGTTTGGGGCCTCGTGCCGACCTGTTTAGACCCCTTGGGGAATATTTTATGATATTCCTCACTATTTTGATCATGATTTTCACTCAGTCACACCGTATTTTGTTGTTTTCGAAACTCAGACTTGTTATATTATTTTATGATATAAAATACCGTTTTGGGTCGAGTACCCCGTTTGTTGATAGCCCGAGTGGCATTTTGAGAGTTTCTGACTGAGTGAGGCCGAGTGCCAATGTTATGATATGTAAGAGGCCGAGTGCCAGAGTGATTATTGCCATGATTTGGCTGTTTATAGCCCTTGGGCTGTAGGAGCCCCTCCGGAGTCTGTACACCCCCAGTGAGCTCAGGTACCTACTGAGTGCGAGTGTCGAGTGATGAGTGACTGTGAGGTGCTGAGTGACTGCTACTGAGTGACCGTGAGGTGCTGAGTGACTGCTACTGAGTGACCGTGAGGTGCTGAGTGACTGATACCGAGTGTTGATTTGGCCCGAGGGGCAGCTTATGTTGATATTCTACTTGAGTATTTTATTATGATTCATTCATTTTATACTGAGATTTTCTTGGGAATTTACTGAAAAACATTGGAAATCATACTTGTTCAAAGGATTTTTCTGAAACTTGTTTTAAGCATCTTGCCTGAATGTATACACTGATAGAACTCAGTATTGTACTATTGTGAATTGATGTTTTGTTACTGTGTGTTTCTTATTGTCAGACTTGATTTATTTTCATTACTACTGAGTTGGCGTACTCATCATTACTCCCTGCACCTCTGTGTACAGATCCAAGTACTGGTACTGAGCAGTAGTCATCTGAGTCCGTGTGGTGCCAGCTTTGGGATATTGAGGTAGCTGTCCAGCGTCCACAACACCTCCATTTTCTTTTCCTTATTTTTGTACTTAGTATTCCATTTTTGAGACCTTGTATTATGACAGTATTGTTACTGGCACTATTTTTAGATGCTCGTGACCCGTTGACTCCAGATGTGGGGAATGATTATAGACTGTTAACTTGTTTTGCTTTGTTAAAGATTTAGAAATTATATACTTTTATGAAAGGTTATTAATGATTTGGGAAATTTCATAAAGGAATTGTGTAATTTGTGTTAGTTGGCTAGCCTAGTTCCACGATAGGCGCCATCACGGCCGGTTAGGATTTTGGGTCGTGACAAGTTGGTATCAGAGCAGTAGTCATCTTAGTCCGTGCGGCGCCAGCTTTGGGATATTGAGATAGATGTCCAACGTCCACAGCACCACCATTTTTCTTTCCTTATTTTTGTACTTAGTATTCCATTTTTGAGACCTTGTATTATGACAATATTATTATTGGCACTATTCTTAGATTCTCGTGACCCGTTGACTCCAGATCTGGGGAATGGTTATAGACTGTTAGCTTGTTTTGCTTTGTTAAAGATTTAGAAATTATATACTTTTACGAAAGGTTATCAATGATGTGGGAAATTTCATAAAGGAAATGTGTAATTTGTGTTAGTTGGCTAGCCTAGTTCCACGATAGGCGCCATCACGGCTGGTTAGGATTTGGGGTCGTGACACGTTCTCAGCTCGACCTCGGCGTTGCCCCTCCTAAAGATGACTCCTCGTCGCTAAATCGTTGTCAGCTGAAGCTTCAACCTCGTCCGTCACGGCTATTAAACTTAATCCAAATTTCGACCAATACAATGTTTGGTCAGCAGCTGTAGTTATTTTTGGTAGGCCAAACATGTTAAAATCACTTTGAAATTTATATATGTGATTAAACAAAAAAAAATGAGGGTTTGCCTATAGGTCAGCTCATTGGGCGTAAATATATCAAGTCATCTGATTTTAGGTGGTGACAACAGTATTGCACTTTTTTCCTCCTTTACACAGTCAATTTGATCCTCTATATTGTTTTTCCTTAAATAATTATTAACGTGATATCTCTTCGATGTTGCTTGCTTATTCTTGATACCAGTGTTTCTCGACAAGGCACTTAATCTTTGCTTGTGACATAATTAAGTAAAAATAATACAATAAGGAGCCACCTTTTTATGACTATTCTCTTACTAAGTGGCAAAGCAAACTAGGGAAATGGCCTGTAAGCTGTTTAGTTAATTACAGTAGTTTATGGAAATGAGATGGGACGAGGCAGGGAGGAGCTAGCATAGAGCTTGCGGATTCGGCTGAACCTAGTAACTTTGGTTCAAATTATGTATTTGTCTTAAAACTTTATTGAAAATGTATAAATAAATGTTAATTTAGAACCCAGTAACATAAACGAATTAGAATCTCGAATCAACAAACTTTAAATTCTAGTTCCGCCTCTGGGACGAGGATTAGTTTGTCATTTTAATAACAAAGACCAAAGAATAAGAATAGTAAAGGCTTTTTTGGTGATCACGACCAACTCGTGTCCTAAAAAAGATAAGCGGTCGCTGCAAATATAATCCAGTCTAAGAGTCCGGAGTTGAATCCCACAGAGAACTAAGGTTTCGCCATAGTTGTTCAATATTGCTAAGAAGACAAGCTCGAATAAATTTCTAAGTTATAAAGATTAAGATTCTTATATCTAACTAGTTAACTAAGTAACTAAAGCAGTAAATTAACAACTAAAGTTACTAACGGTTGGAGATTAAATTTAGGAGGTCTAGAGTTATGATTTCCCCAAATGTTGGAATCCTTCCCGCTATTTTCCCTACAATTTTCCCTATATATTCTCTACTGATCGTGAGCAATTTAGGTGCCGTAATTCTCTCTCGAGCAACTACAACAATTTACTAAGCATATTCTCTCGAACTACGCTAGTTGGCTTTATCTAACTGCTCACTATGACCATGTCAAGGCTTTGTTATTTCTAAACCTATACCTTTAAACCCACTATATTGATTTCTCACATACGTTAGGAGTGACGTTGTTCAACAACCACCTAAATATGTATCCTTTCTCAAGCAGCACATAATAAATAGGCACAGTCAATCGATGACCATTCAATCAGCTGAAATAAGCACGTAGTTGAATAAATAGACAAATTCAAAGGTTAAATTATATTAAAAAATAACAAGAATTTATCCTCCAAGAGGTTCCATAAAAACCCTAGATAAAAAATTAGCTATTCATAATAGTATGCAAAACTACAATACTAGAATTCATAATCAATAATGGAAATAGGAAGAAGGAAGTGAAAAAACTCGTAGAGGAGTTCCCTGCCTTGCTCCTAGTATGTTCTGGCATCCTTAGGTCCAAAGTGTGTCAAAAGTCGGTCTCCCCGTCCAATCTCTATCTCTCCTCAAAAGTGGCTTTTTAGGTCTATTTATATGTGTAGGAAAAGACCTAAACGTGTAGGCCAAGTCCTAGTCAAACCAGGAGACGAAATAAGTCTTCAAAACTCGGATTGGACCTGGCCCCAGGCCTGGCGTCGCCAGCCTAACGCCTGGTTCAGCCTGGCTTTTGGCTGGCCTCGCCAGGCTAAAGCCTGGTTAAGCTGGCCTTTGGCTGGCCTCTCCAGGTGTCTCCTTTTCACTGTTCTCGAGCACAATTTCAACGTTTAAATATCCCTTTTGCTCTACTTTCATCTCCAATTCACCTATACATAAAATAGACTCCATTACACGCAAATAAAGTATAATTTATCATTAAAGCATGTAAAATGCAAGGCACATAATGTACAAAACTATGGAATTATAGACATACATCAATACCCCACACTTAAACATTGCTCGTCCTCGAGCAATCAAACTACACTTATAGGCACGACCTTTTAAAGCAATTCTTCTAACTCATTACACCAAGAATTTTTAAAATAGTTTACGCACACAAGTGTAACATCCTCGCCTCAAGATTCGACTCACAAATACCATGCCTTATTCACAGTTCACTTTTTACTCTAACATGGAACTCAACAACATTACCTTTCCTTTATGAATTATGTGCCATCACTCAATCAAAGAGCTTAGTTCCATACACAATGAATTTTAAGAACATAGGAACTCAAGATAGACAAAATTCACTCGCTCTCAGAAATAACATTTGTATGCCACAAATGATGCACCAAATGCTTGCCCGTAGTGTAATACTCTACTCATCGAGTTCATTCAGTCTAAGATCAAGTATGACTTTCATTGGTTGTAATGTAGGCTGCGGGTCGGGTAGGATACATTTGGATATGAGTGACTACACCTCCTTTAAGCACTTTAATACATATACTTTAACACACATCTCATACTTATGCCAAACCAAACATTCCACCTTCACTTCAATTTATATTATCCCATGTATCTTTAAGCAAGTATATCACTAGCCACCATCATCAAGACTTATTTTTCATTTTTTTAAACTTTTTTTTCTTCAAGTGGCTTTGATTGACAACTATTTTTTCTTTTCTTTTCGTAATGCACCTTTCTCCTTACTTCAATTGTTCCACTCAAAAGCCAACCCACCACCCCCACACTTTAACTTTTTTATAATTCCTCACAATTCAAGTGCTCATGAGAGGTTACAAGGTTCAAATATATGGTCGATTAAAACAAAGGGGTACGACTTGTAATGTGATTACCAAAGAAACATGATTATAGGCTCAACGATGTTAACTACGATACATAACATTTAGGTGGGTAAACTTTATATATCTGGCTTAACGAAGAAACACCTATGTTACTTCCTAGACTGAACAATACTACTATTTTTCTTCGCACACATACGAGGTAAGCTCTAGACATCAAATGCAATATGTAGAATACATACAACACTTCACAAAGACATAGCACATCATTCACTCAGGATTGGTTTCATCGCGACACTCCAGTCAAAGCAGTTAAACAAAATTAAGAATCTACGATTTCAGGTACTTATGCTAGAGTCAAAAACCGAGCCTAAGCGTCACAACCATAGTACTAACTATTCTCAAGGCATAACAAACCTAAGAGATATCGCTGCAATTCAATTCATCTCACACTAGCTCCTACTCCTAATAAAATAAAACTAACTACACCCGGTTCAAACAAAACCCTTGGAAAAGAACCGTGGAACAAAGAAAAACCAAGGGGGAATTACTACACTACCTACAAAGATTTATTTTAGACTTAAATCCCTCAAGAAAAAAAAAATTAAATAATTAAACTAACACAACTAAAATAGCATAGAAAGTCACCCAGACAATCTCCTCACCCCACACGTAAAATTGTGCATTGTCTCTAATGCACATCATAACTAATAAGAGGGTAAAAGAAACTCCCTGGTAGGCCAAAGGCCGAAGCACTAGCAGCTCATGGGGTACTCAGACTTCTCCCAGGCTTGATCCTTCGTGCGGGTACCTCACACTTAGTTCCAGCCATCTGGTTTGCTGTTGCATCCTTCCAATAGATTTTCTTTCCATGATCCTAGAAAATCAAAAATCAACACTACAAAAAAAAATAAAAAAATAAAAGAAAGCATTAGAGCTGGGTTGCCTCCCAACAAGCGCCCGATTTAACATCGCGGCACGACACAAATCACTTTCTGCCTCCACTTTGAACTTATGAATTGGACCCCAAGTTTTAATTTTGCTTTATGATCATGCTCCTGGGGTGGTGGAACGAATCTGACTGGCCCAATAAAATAATGTAGTATTCTGCACTTCTTGGCCTTTAGATGAGGTGTGTAATCCCGACTTTCTAGCAAGAAGAATTCCAGAATGTAGGCACCTTGTTCCTCATTCCTTGACTCCTCAAGTGGCTCGGATGACTCTATTTATATATCATCATCCAAACACAATGTGTAAAAATTCTTGGAGTGTGGACAAATGCGCTCAACTACATGAACATTGGGACTGTCAACATCCTCAATCCCATCAACATCCTCAAAATCTAGTTCGATTGATTGTTGGTGTTCTACTCTGACCTCCTCCGTTAGCACCTTGATTTTTGCATCTAATATATGCTCATTTTGACTACTATCCACAAAATTGCCTTGCTGAGCATTAAAAGCTTCAACCACTTGAGCACTTGAGCCTCCATGTTGCGAATAGTTTCCTCTTGCCTTTCTATCTGCAGTTGTTTCTCATTATTTTGTTCCAGAAGGCACTTTAACATATCTTTGATCTCCTTCAGGTCAGCTCCCCTGGGTTCTTTGTTCCTATTTACTTCACCAGAAAAAGAAGAACCATCATAGTAAGGGGTTGGGGGAAGATAAGAAATATAAGCACAATCGTCAAGGTGACCATCTTGACCACCACATATATCACACACATTCCACCCATAAGATTGAGTTGGTGCACATAACTCGCCCTCGGGAATATTTTGATAATTTTTCCATGAGTGGTTTCCTCCAAAATAAGCATAAGGAGGATCAAAAGTAGAATTACTAACATCAAAACTCTCATAATTCCATGAAGCCATGTTTCTTAATTCAACAAGTAAAATAAAATAAAATTAAAAAATAAAATAAAATAAAAGTTCAAACTTGCAACCTAGCAATATGTAAAATTACAACTACACCGTTAGCTCCCCACAACGGCGCCAAAATTTGATCACGCCCAACCCTAGTCCTAAAAAGGATATGCGGTCGCTGCAAATATAATATGGTCTAAGAGTCCGGAGTCGAATCCCACAGAGAACTAAGGTTTCGCCATAATTGTTCAATATCGCTAAGAATACAAGCTTAAATAAATTTCTAAGTTATAAAGATTAAGATTCTTATATCTAACTAATTAACTAAGAAACTAAAGCAGTAAATTAACAACTAAAGTTGCTAAGGGTTGGAGATTAAATTTAGGAGGTCTAGAGTTATGATTTCCCCAAATGTTGGAATCCTTTCCTCTATGTTTCCTACAATTTTGCCTATGTATTCTTTACTGATCGTGATCACTTTAGGTGCCGTAATTCTCTCTCGAGCAACTACAACAATTTACTAGGAATATTCTCTCGAACTACGCTAGTTGACTTTATCTAACCGCTCACTATGACCACGTCAAGGCTTTGTTATTTCTAAACCTACCTTTAAACCCGCTGTATTGATTTCTCACATACGTTAGGAGTGACGTTGTTCAACAACCACCTAAATATGTATCCTTTCTCAAGCAACACATAATAAATAGGCACATTCAATTGATGGCCATTCAATCAACTGGAATAAGCACGTAATTGAACAAATAGATAAATTCAAAGGTTAAATTATATTAAAGCATAACAAGAATTCATCCTCCAAGAGGTTCCATCAAAAACCTAGATAAAAAATTAGCTATTCATAATAGTATGCAAAACTACAATACTAGAATTCATAACCAATAATGGAAATAGGAAAAAGGAAGTGAAAAAACTCGTAGAGGAGTTCCCCGACTTGCTCCTAGTGTGTTCTTTCCTCCTTAGGTCCAAAGTGTGTCAAAAGTCGATCTCCCCGTCCAATCTCAATCTCTCCTCAAAAGTGGCGTTTTAGGTCTATTTATATGTGTAGGAAAATACCTAAACGTGTAGGCCAAGTCCTAGTCAAACCAAGAGACGAAATAAGTCTTCAAAACTCGGATTGGACCTGGCCCCAGGCCTGGCGTCGCCAGCCTAACGCCTGGTTCAGCCTGGCTTTTGGCTGGCCTCGCCAGGCTAAAGCCTGGTTAAGCTGGCCTCTGGCTGGCCTCGCCAGGTGTCTCCTTTTCACTGTTCTCGAGCACACTTTCAACGTTTAAATATCCCTTTTGCTCTACTTTTGTGATGACCCAAAAGGTCATCTTATGTAATTTAAGCTATATCGGTGTTCCGAGGCTCCGAGAGCCTCCGTTAGTCNGGTCCGTAGGAAAATATGGGACTTGGGCATATGCCCGGAATCGAATTCCGAGGTCCCAAGCCCGAGAAATAAATTTTTAAAGAAAATTGCTTTTTGAAAATAATAAAGGATTTTGAAAATGAATAATTATGTGAAAACCGTGTTGCCGGGCCTGTATTATGGTTCCGGAGCCCGGAACAGGTTTATTATATGTTATGTGACTTATCTGTGAAATTTGGTGTAAAACTGTAAAACGGACTTGAAATGACGTGATTCGGATTAAAAATGGGAAATTTAGAAGTTTAAGAAAATTTCTTAGAGTTTTGAGATTTAATTCCGTGTTTTTGATGATATTTTGATGATTTAAAAGCTTGAACAAGTCCGTAGGATGTATTGGGAGACGTGTGTGTTTTTGGTTTTGAGACCCGAGGGCTCGGGTGAGTTTCGGGTGGCTAACGGGATGGTTTCAAGTTAAAAATCTGGTGTTGGAGTGATATTCTGGTGTCTGGTGTTTAACACTATGCGATCGCATAGGCTGAGTCGCGATCGCATAGTGTAGTAAGGTGGGGGAGGTTCTGTGGCACTATGCGATCGCATAGTTAGTTCCGCGATCGCATAGTGTGTATGCGGTCTGGGGTGGGGGCTGGGTAGTTACTCAATGCGATCGCACTGCACTTGTCCGCGATCGCAGCAGTATAGGTCCAGGCTTCAGTGCGGTCGCATCCCTTGTCCTGCGATCGCACTTCATAGTATCCCTGACCCTATGCGATCGCACACCCTTTTTCGCGATCGCATAGAGTTATTTTGCCCAGTTATTTTATAATTCCAAAACAGACTTCATTACGGGAATTCTTCCAAATTTCAGCCTCTCCTCCATCCCTAACCTCCATTTTCGAGACTTGAGTCTATTTTTCCTCCATTGCTATTTGGGTAAGCTTCGTAACCTCGTTTTCTTCCATTATCCATCACTAATCACTAGAAACCTAGGC